>PVKC010017025.1:0-20444 GCA_004027635.1 Crocidura indochinensis
AGCCTATCTATATTTGACAGAGTAAGTCTTGAACTATTTAAAATTTGTTAGAAGTGCCACTCCTGGCCTATGCAGTGCTTGGCCTCAGGAATCCACCACCACTACACCTGGCAGAGATAGTGCTGAGAAATGAATTTAAATTAGGCCTTTGCATGCTAGATTTGATCCCTTTGAGATAATTTTAATGACTATGTTCTCCAGCATTGTTCTCTTGTTTTGAGATGTAATATTATTCCTTATAAATCTAGTGCAGAGAATTATACGGAGAGAAAATGTGAGGCTAGCCAAGTAATCTCCTGGTATTATTTACGGGGAGTATTAATTACTTGTGAACTAGTTTAATTGATTTGAACTACACACTGGAATAAAACACAAAGACTTTTTAAATAGATTTAGGGCATGAAGAATTTAATCTCATGAGTATAATAATAAATAAGATTTTCCTCTTATTCTTTTTCTGTAAGCATATCTTAAGAGAGATTTGTGCAATGTCAATGTTTATAGTATTTTAAATGTCATGCAAAACTCAAATAATTAAAATTAATTTATGATGATATTAAATTATTGAAAGTTCATATATATTCACAAACCTGGTTATGTCTGTAAAGGATAGTTATTCTAAGATCTTTGGTACCCATTTTTCTTTGATAATTATGCAGTTTTAGTTGCTTTATTTTTTGTCCATGCTAATAAATAGTTCATTCTTATATTCCTATTTAAGTATATAGGCACTATACATAAAAATTTTAGTGATCTAATAGCAGTATCTAATGTTTAACACTTTATTCACATTGTAATCATACAGGCATTTATGATATTTGATGGGTTTTATTTCTCATGAATTTTTGATATTGTCATTGCTCCCTACACTATCAGATAGTTCATGATTTACTTTGTATTGCAGAATATCACTTTAGTAGAATCTCCAACTAGCAATAGGTACTCTGAATCTTTCTTGTCCCTGCTATATAAGAAACTAGAAATTCTTTAGATAAGACCAATTTGCTTCTTTGTGAATGCCTAGCACTTTTGGGATGGCTCTGCCAAGTGTAGAACGTTATTTTATATTGACAATATTTGATATAGAAAACACTCAACTATAAAATAAATTTTACCGTGTCCCGTTACAACCCATGGTATAGAATTTTGTTTTGTTTTGGGGCCACATCTTACCCTACTCAGGGGCTATTTCTGGGTCTCTGATGATCATCACTCTTGGCAGTGCTTAGAATATTATATGAAATACTGGGGATCAAACTGGGCTCAGGTTCATGTAAAGTAAAGATCTTAAGGACTGGTTTAGATGTTTTAAAGTTAACTTTGAGATTTTTCTCCCCTGTCTTTGGGCAGGTTTTCACAAAGGTCTTTGTATTTTTCTTTTAATCTTAAATTATTTTGTAGCATAATTTTTTAACAGAATTTCATATGCTTAGATGAAATGCTTTAAATGTGTACTCAATTGTGGCATTTATACTGAACTATATTTAAGTAAACCATTTTACATCACAAGGCTATCAGAATATTAATGAACAAATTATACAGCTCATAGAATCTAAGAGCCCAAGAAATTATGACAAAATTTGTGACTGGAAATTCAAGTTACATTTACCTCACCATTGCCAGTCAAAGTTCCAGACTTATCTCCAATTATTCTGAACACAGTATTGCTGCTTCTTTGGGGTATTAATTGCTCAAATGGTGGTTGGACTGGGATGTATTAGTGACATCAGTTGCAATAAGTATCCAATTTTCCAACATAAAAGAGAAAGCTATACTTGATAAACTAATCTGAGTTTTTCGAACCTTTACTTCAATAACAAGAGGCTGCATGACTTAATAATATGTACTTTCTCAGTGACATAGAAAATTGTTTGGAATGAATGAGTATCGAATGGTTTGGCATTTGTAAGTCTGATAACAGACACTATTCATTTTTATGAGTAAGTATATTTTCAAAACATTTTTATTTGAGATGACAATTATTTAAAACACTCTATACATTAGGAATATAGTTTTATGCCTCTTCAAACACACTTAGCAATAATGTTTACAGCACTTGTCAATAGAGTTCTAGTAACTCTCCACCAGTTTACCTTGAACTCTCTCAACCCTTTGCATCTACATTTCCACAGTTCTTTGATGACATTAGTGTTCCAGTCAGAATTCAAGGGTGTGTTTTAGTTTTGCTCTGTTAGCTCCTTTTTTATTGTTTTCTTTTTCCCCATGTGGATGAGATCATATAATATTTATGTTTCTTTTTCTGGCTTATTTTGCATATCACATCCTGTCGTGTTATATTCATATTATCACAAATGGCAAGATTTTAGATGCATTTTTTGATGGGTAGAAAACCTTCAATTTGATACTGTCCATTTGTTTATTTTTATCACTTGCCTTTGAATTGACTTCTCACAAAACTATTTATTTGAATTGACTTCTCACAAAACTCTTAATTTAAACTATTAATTTAATGTCAAAGAGTGTTTTGTCTTGCTTTGATGTATTTTTATCATGTAAAATCTCATATTAAACTTTTAAATCTAATTTGAATTCATGCATATATGTAGTATTAGATTATATTCTTTTTCCTAGTGTCATTCCTTTGCCTATTGCTGTTCAGTTTTCACAACACTATTTGTTAAGATTTTTCTTTCTCAATTGTTTTTCACCCTCTTTCTTTGTTGTTAATTGAGCAAACCATAGATATGTGAATTCACTTCTGTAATATCAGTTTTATTTTATTGTATGTCTCTCTGTATTTTGAGTTTGAATTTGGATAGCATACTATTTCTATTTTTTTCAAAATTTAGGATTGCTTTGACTATGTATATATTTTGCAGATCATAGATATCTGTTGCCTTCCTACTCACACTTACCTTCTCCCCAATAGAGGTATTGACCTCAACCACCCCTTTTGAGATGTAAAAGAACCATCTATGCTTGATTAGCATGAGATTGGTACTTTGCTTTGTTATGTCTGCCATGCCCTCATATAAATTGAACCTGAACAATAACAATTGGAGGGGAAGGTCCATTTGCTGTGCTCTCAGTCTATTAAGCAGGAAGACCCCAGATCCCTATAATATTTCTCTCTCATATAATGTATTAATATCTTGATTTATTAATTCTAAAAGAGATTCTGCTTCAACCCAGTTATTCTGGGGTTGAATTACAGAGAGTAGAGTATTTTCAGATATCTATTTTTTTCTGTCTGTTTAACTGGAAATGCTATTAAATTCTGGGAGTTATTTACTTGGACTTCTATATTGCTATGGTTAAGAAGGCCATTTTTACAATGTTAAATTTTACAATCCATGAACATGGAATGCTTTCCCATGTATTTGTTATTCCATTTTTTTTAAATATCTTACAATGGTAGTGAAATGAATTTTACCTTCTTTGTTATGTTTATTCAAACCAAGGTCCGTCCTAGATCAGCCACTGTGCTATTGTTCCAGCTCCTAGACTTTTGTCTTTTGAAAACTATGATTACTTCAGTTATTTTACTTGCTATTGCTCCGTTTACACTATCAATTTCTTATTCACTTGTATGGGTATATTAGTATCCAAATTTATTTCTTTTAGATTACTCAAATTAATTTATTTCTTTCAGATTATCCAATCTGTCAAAGACATATCTTGATAATATCCTCCTTTAATTGTTTGTATTTCTGTGGTGTTTCAACTTATCTTAAGTTTTGAAATATTACCTCACAGACGGTATTATTTATTTAGATATATTATTTAGACTACTTTATTAATACTTCTTAATTACATTTAATTGGGTATTGCCTTTTTATGGCGTTTGATCCAGGCCAGATGATACTCAGGGATTACTCGGGGATCACTCCTGCTCCTCATGTGTTTGGGGGACCATACGGAATGTCAGGAATCAAACCTTTTGTTGAATCTGGACAAGAGATGACTTTTGACTTTAGCCTTTTAACTCTGGATTTCAGTCTTTGGATTTGAGACTAGGCCCAAGGAGACAGCTGATTCCTGAGACCAGGCTGTAAACCACAAAGGACATTCCAAGGCATGCAAGGACATCTTATTTTCCACCAGACACCTTGAAGGGAGGGCAAACCAACTAATCATCTTACATTCCAACAGGGGAACACCTCGACCCTCGAGAAGGAGATCCCTGCAGAGGACAGATGGCCCTTGAAGATTGGGGAGGAATAATTGCATACAGTCACTAAAAAGGAATAACACATAGGTATAGATAGAATAACACATAGTTATAGAATAAGGGTAAAATCTAGTTTAATGCTATTCTCCCTTCTGGCTTGCTTGATATAATGAACAAGCTCCCTTCCCTTAATTGCTACGGTCACTGCGCTGTCAAGAGAATGGGTTCTCCACCCTGTAGATTAGGTGACCACCTGAAGGGCGCAACCTATATCTCTGCATGTCATCAGCCTAGGAGTTGGGGGTAAATGATGTCATGAAGGGCAGAAAATTGCACCTTTTCTGTAAGAAATCATTGGATGATTCAAACTGCATAAACCTATGAAATGCTTTGACCTGTATGCTCATTATCATAAGAATTCCCTTCAATGTTTGTGAATTTGGATTCTTGGGGTCTCACTGCAGACCGAATTCTCGACTTGTGGTGACACCCCAGGATTCTGGAAAAAGAATAAACCTACGTGTGATTGCATCCTCCAAGGTTTGTGTCTACTCAATTGAGTGGTGGGCTTTCCTCAGACCTTAGGCATCCCTGACCTGGCTTTCCCAGGCTTCACCATCTCCAACCCTGGACCCTAACCCGGGTCCAGGCCAGCTTTGGTCAGCTTTAACACTGTGTTGGCTGAGTTCAACAAAACACTGTACATATTGTACTATCATTTTGTACCCCTATATTCAAATTTTAATTTTTCAGTTTCTTTTATCAAGTGATACATTCCAATATGTTGATTTAGTCTATAAATTTTTTCAAGATAGTTTATAATGCTATTAAATGAATATATTCTTTATAGTTTTTAATATAATTATGTAATAGTTTGTGTGTAGTATGTTACCATAATCATTGAATAAATAAATGTTATTTAATTATCAATTAATAAATTAATAAATAAATTTATATTACCTCTGTTATTTATTTATATATATTTTGTTCTTTTTCTATAAAATTTAAATATTCTTCCTGATTAGAATAAATAGACATTACTTATATTTATTGAGTGCAAGGAATATGTTAGATTAACCATCTTCTCAAATACATGTAGTACAGTGGGGAAGTAAAATAAATATGGACCTCGATACTAAATAGATGAAAACATGTCATTACTTGTCCTCATAATCAAAAGTTTCTGAACAGATTCACTCTTCATTAGTGAACATCATTAGCAGAATAAAATTTAGACATAATCATTAAGAACTTTCTCTGAACTGGTGATACATACAATACACTTGCAAAACTTTTAGTGATTCTTTTGTATAAAAAGTTCCTACAATAACAGTGACTGGTTAATTGTAAAATAAGCAAGCAAAGAAACAAATTTAAAAAAAAACCCCAATAGTTGCTGGAGTGGTGGCTCAAGAAGGGTGTTTGCCTTGCATGCACTAACCTAGGATGGACCTCAGTTTGATCCCTCCGAGTCTCATATGGTCCCCAAAGCCAGGAAAAATTTCTGAGCACAAAGCCAGGAGTAAACCCTGAGTGTCATTAGGTATGGCCCCCAAACAAAAAACCAAAACAAACAAACAACAAACAAACAAAAAACACACTATGGGATAAAAGAAGAAAGAGAAAAATGCAAAAAGTAAAGGTGGAAGTAAGTTAGGTAGTTTTCTGAATCATGAAAATAAGCTATAAACACGGCATTCAAATACACATATACAGAAAACATTGCAAAGCATAAATAAAAGCATCTTAAAGGGGAAATGACTAGCTATTTTATTATTATTAGATATATACACAATACATCAAAAATGAACCATTGTGCTCTCTTCGGCAGCAAATATACTAAAAATTGGAATGATACAGAGAAGATTAGCATGGCCCCTGCGCAAGGATGACATGCAAATTCGTGAAGCGTTCCATATTTTTTAAAAAAGAAAAAAAGAAAAAAAATGAACCATTTTTCAAAGAATTATATTTTATTTAAGAAAGACAGGAATATGTTTTGTAGATATGCAAATACGAATAGTATGCTCACATGTTCAATAATTAATTGGATACATGGTTTAAATAGTAAATAAAAAATTTGGTTCATTTTCTTGAATATGTTTATTCTTTAAATGTCCCAAGAGTCACATAATCTGGCACTCTTTCAAAACCTGCTTAATATTTAAAAAGAACTGAAAATAGAGGCTGTGTTCTGTTCAGGAAAGTTATGGCCCTATTTTTTGAATATACTTCATAGGTTCTTCTCTGGTTCTCTGAAAATTTGGATTGCACAATAGCCTAGTAGTTTAGTAGAATCAAAAGGAGGAATGGGGACTGTCCTTCTATATTTAATAAAACTTATTTTATCAGAGTCCAATTTGCTCATATATTAATTTTTAAAATACAAACAAGATAAACTGTAACAAGCTAATCTGTGCTTAATTTTGCTTCAATGGCTTCTAAGTTTGATATCTTTAAACATTTATGTTTATCCACACTTATCATTAAGATATTATTGCCAAACAATGTTTTGATTTAATGTGCACAATAAAATAATTTGCTATAAGTTGTATAAAAAGCATCCCAGTAAGTTTAATTCACAACATAGCCATCACATACAATTCATTTGCTTTTGTAGAGGGTATAGTCAATATATATTTCCTTAGCAGATCTCATATGCAGTTATAGCATTGTTATCAAGTCATAGTACTTTATCTTAAATCCACCAACTGATTCATATTATAACTTTATAACTGAAATTTTGTTCCCTTTTAATGTTATCATTTACTTATCCTACTTTTCAGAAGTTGTGAAACTAAATTCATAAAGCTACTCAATGTTCTAAAATTTCATCAATTTTAGATGCCACATATCATGATATAATTAATTTTGGTTTTACTCCATGTACCTTATTAATCTAAGTGATATTAAGTATTAAGCATTTTATTCTTTTTTGTTATCATAAATGGCAGCATTTCTTTTTAGATTAAGAAAATACAGTTTTCATTTTGAAAATACGAAGGGAAGGGATACGATAACAAAGAGAGATTGATAGTAAGAGAACAATGATTTCTCCAAAGATGAAGAGAGTCTCAGTACACAACCCAGCCTGAAAGCAGGAATCTCCACATATCAAGAACGAGATGTGGTCATACATATGTGAAAGAGCATATGTGTCTCTTGTCTTTTAAGCAGAATAACATCCCATTATTCACTTACATGTAATACAATGAAAATATTTTAAATATATTTTATGTTAGAATAAAGTCACGTTACATTTATTTTAAAATATTTATCTAATATAGATGATTTTTATTTCTCACATATTGTGAATACTGCTTAATAAATGTGGGGATGAAATATGCTTTTATATAGTAGTTTTTTCCTTTAGAAAATTTCTCATTGTGAGGGAGCATAGACGAACAGTATATGTATTTATTATAACCACTAGATCCAAAGCTATTCTAAGCATGGGATATAAATTTAATTAAACTTAAATATTATCTGTCAAGATATTATTATTATTATTATTGTTATTATTTTGGTGGGGTACACCCAGTGATGTTCAGGAGTTACTCCTGGCTATGTGCTCAGAAATTGTTCCTGGCTTGGGGAACTATATGGGATGCCAGAGGATTGAACCACCCTCTGTCTTAGGCTAGAGTGCAAGGCAGACAAATGCCTTACCACTTGCACCACTGCTCTGGCCCCAAGATATTATTATTCAAAAATCTAAAAAGGTGAAAAAAATATAGGGGATCCTGGATGCTACAACTCTATCTTCAGAAGTTAAGATTTATAGCATACTTTCTCTGGAGTTCATTGGCCTGAATAAGAAAAAAATATAGTATATGTCAAAGAATCAGTCTTGTAGGGCAAAGGATAGAAGAAAATATAGGGTCAGTGTTGGAGGGATGGATGAATGGGACACCAGATGGAGGTGAGATTATTGTAAAAGTGAGAACATCTGGTGAACAACTGTAATTCACTTGATATAACTACATTCTGTAGCCACAACTGCCAAGTTACAGGGCTTACTCCTAGCTGCCCTCAGGACACTATATAGGGTTAAGGATCTAACCCATATGCAAAGTTGCAATCTAACCACTGTACTGTTGTTCAAACCCCAGAGTATAGCAATATTTTTAATGTAAAATAAATGTCATTTCTGAAAAAAAATAACATAACCACAAAGAAGTAATATAGCGTCCTGAGAATTAGTTTCAAATTAATAACAACCATAAAATGAGAAATGAATTAAACTTAATTATTTAATTCAAATTAAATAAGATTTAATTTAAAATTTTAATTAAGATTTAATTACTACGAAAGAGAAAATAATTTAATTTGAATGAAATTAAAATTAAAGAGATAAAATCATGTCAAGAGCTTATTCAGAAATCTCTCCTCAATATTTATTTGAATGAGCAGATTTGTAGGAATTGTCAAATTTGAGTATTTAATTCAAACTAAATAATGGTGATAAAATGAGGAATGTTATAAACTTAAACAAAAATTCAAGTACCATGATTTAGAAAGCTGTTAATAATAGACTTTCAGGAATTTGGTGTTCCAAGTCCAAAGCCATCACTGAACTCAGTGTTCTTTTACTGATGAGCCTGTTCCCATCCTTCTCCCCCTCCCCAGCTCCATAAAAAACTCATTTAAAATACAATTAATATAATTTTGATATCATGTTTACAATAGTGTTAAATTTAAGCATCATTTACTACTCCAATTATCACTAAATGTGTTGCAAATTTTGTGAACAAATGTTTAGGTTCTGTAACTTAAAAAAGATCATTGAGGTTAGTAGCAAATTAACCACTGCTCTTCAGAATAAAATAGCATGTAAATTATTTGTTCTTAATAGCAATTAAAGGCATTTTAATGGAAAAATGATGGCTTTTTTATTAACCTATTTCTTTAAGCTGTAAAATAGGTCAACATTTGAAGAACTAGGGTGCTGTTCTCAATAAATAGGATGATTAAGTTTGGTAGAATTATTTTGTAGAAATGTTTAGGAAACTGCAAAAAATTAAAATTTTGTATAGACTTGAGTGAATTAATTAATTTTAAGTGATTTTTCCATAATTCAATATTTCTTTTGACCACATACTCAAACACACATACAGAAATGGAGGGAGAAATAAACACATTATTGAAAATATTAGTTCCTTTTTTGTATATATCATAAATTTTTACTGCTAATAGATCTTCCTCTCAATTGAGGGATGGAGTTAACAGCCAAACAAATGAAATTCTACTTTCTATTGTCATGCCTAGTCTATAAACATGAATCCTCTGAAACAGAAAATCACAAAACCAAACAAGAGATTATACATATATTAGAGTAGTATTTACTGATTGCAGATATGTTTAAAATATATAGATTCAAAAAAATAGATGCAGGGGCCGGAGTAGGGGAGCAAGCATTAGGGCATTTGCCTTGCACATGCTTACCTAGGATAGACTGTGGTTCTATTCACCGGCATCCCATATGGTCCCCCAAGCCAGGAGCGATTTCTGAGTACATAGCCAGGAGTAACCCTTGAGTGTCACCGGGTATGGCCAAAAACAAACAAATAAGCAAAAAAGATGCAAATATATTTATATCTTAATTTTTTCATATTTTCTGTAGGTAAATAGGAAAACTGATTGCACAAAAATATGCTAGCTATGGTGGATTAATAAATGAGCAAATTTTAGAGATTTTATTTTTCTATTTTTGTATTGCACATACATTACTTAATTTAGAATTAAACAAAATTATTATCCATTTGTTTAGTTTTTATCCACCTTGTCTGCTCTTATCCATTTGGGAAAAAAAGCTTGTGATTTTAGTTTGACATTTTATGTCTCAGGGACTGGAGCCCACACTTTCAGCCACAACCTTTCTTGCTTATACCCTACATATTTAATGCCATGTAGAGAAAGGAAAATGATGTCAAGTCAGACTATTGTGTAGTGTCTTCTCTTTGCTTCAATTCATCATTATTGCTGTTAGAAGCACATTTGGGAGGAACTAGTAATTTTTCCCATCAAGGTAGAGCCTGACATTAATTAAGTGAGGTGTCATTCCAATTGTTCTTAGTCTAAGCATGTTTCCGAGAAGGGGAAATGTAAACAACAGCACATCTTAATCATAAATAGCTATAGAATAGTGAGCAAGGAGGCATACATATCGCTGGCAACTTGAATGATTGCAGCCATCATAATAGAAATACATTCAGAGAAATCATTATGTGCCAAACCTGTGATGACTGATTGACTTAGTTTTACTCTGGATTCTTAAATCACTCACAAACCTTAAGTGGGATCTTTATCTTTTTCCCTCCCACTATCCTTCACTTTTTGTCAGTACTGCTCCCAGAGAAGTCAATACTCAAATTTGACAATTCTTGAAAATATGTTCATTCAATAAAATACTGAAGAGAAGCTTCTGAATAAGCTCTCGACATTATCTTCTCGCCTTAGATTCTAGAAAGCAAGGAGGGTGGCAAAGAACATATATGCAGGAGTGAGAGAATGTGAGTCCACAGCATATTTTCATAATTAAATTAGTGACTTTTTCATATTTAATTTGGGAGTAATTTACTAACTGCCATTTATAGAAAAATGAATCCATGGGGTTCTCTCCAAACCCTGAGGGGTGGTGCATGCACTTGAGTCTTGACTTAGCCTTAGTTTTAATATAGTCTGACAATGGAATGGAATCAAAGCCTGATTGGTCTGAACAGAGATTTTGGTCTATAGAAGCTATTCTATAGAATAAACTAGAATAGAATATAGAATAGAAGCTATTTATCAAGTTTATCTCTGTAGTTTCCAGACATTTTATTTTACAGTTTCTAACTACAATTGTAGAACTAATGTTCAACAGGCCAGGGTGGTGGGTGACCTATGGTGCGACGCTGCCATTGGCTAGTCCTATGATTTCATGTTAGAGTGAGCCTTTCTTTGCTTTTACCAATGTAACTAATTAATACATTTCTCCATATGTCTTAGCTCTACACTAAAGCAGGCATGAAAGATAGTGAGGGAATGTAATCCCTGCTACATTGCCATAGGGTCACATTGAGTTTGAAAAGGCCTTTTGGAAGTTCTGGCAATCAAAATTAATGGCACCCACATGTACCTTTAACAGTGGATGCTAAAGACTAAGAGGATCCAGGCTTGTATGTGGTCAAACATACATGTGAGTCAGATTAACTCAGTCTTTTGGGGAGTAGACTCATAGTCAGGTAGGAAATCTCTAGCCGTAGACTTGACAGGCTCCCATCTACCATGAGGTGATCCACACATTTGCCTTTGATCTTTTTGCTTGCTCTTGTTTTTTCGCCTGCAGCAGTGGGGTGGGCAGGATTGAGTTTGTTGGTTTGGCTAAACAGTACATCTAAGCTAAAATATTGCTCTACTACTGTCTTATGATGGACAACCCAATCCATCTGTGTTTAAGAGCTTGTCATCGCTCGATATTATTTATTTACTCTGCCCTGTACATTGTGGATGAGTAAAATCATTCAGAGTAGGACTAGAATAAGCATAAAGATGAAATGGAAGGGTCTAGATAGAATACTTATGGTGATGATCTACAGTAACTTTATACATTCAAATCATAAATGTTAATTATTTTATAGCCATGTTATCTAGATCATCATAAGATTAACAAAAAAATCAAAATAATGACAAACCCTAGTCAAATTGCTAGTGGCAGCAGACATTTATGCCAGCACACTGCTTCAACTATCCCCTAGTCCCTTGCTTTTCTGCTCAGTGATTATAAAAGCAGAAAGGGCTTTTGGTGATTTGCTCTCTGTTCCCTTTGATAATCATGTTTTGTTTTTCCTTCTCCTAGTCTAAGAATTGTTTTTGTTGTTTCTTGCCAAATCCACTTTTAATCCTAGTTTTAGTATTAAAAATATTCTGGGCCCATTTCCCAAATAAGTAACTTTTCAGCTTGAATGGAGACTTTGCCTTATGAAGGATATCAGCATTAAGGATGACAGACTAAAATTTCACTTTGGTACAGGAAAATAAGAGTAAGGAACAATGAAAAAGAAATTATTTTAAATACCAGAAATTAGTTTTTACTTGTTAACAAACTAAATTTGATTTTAGCTTTCATTATGTAATATTAGTCTTGGAAACAAGGCCAGAATAAAATATCTTACTGTATATGAAATTTTTATTAAATGCATACAATTTGAAACATTTATTAAAATACGTTAATTAAAACGACAGGCTTTCTACCCATTTTGTGATTAACTATACTGGAGTGTTGTTCGGATATTAACTGAAGTATGCCTCATGAAATGAGACTATTAAATAAAAATCAAGTTGAAGCAGTAGTGGTCAGAGTTGTGTTACAGAGTTCTTGGTATCTGTATTTGATTCCTTTTCTTGTTTTCCCTTTTAGTTGATTATGTTGAGATGACTTTGAATTCCACACATTAGTTGACTGTGATGCTCAATATTTTTAAGCTGATTTACTTGCCAGAGGTTGCTCATCAGGTGATGGTACTCACATACCCACTAGTGAGTAGTGTTTGCTGAGGCTTGAACTATTTTATTTATAGTGGTTGCACAACTGCTTCAAAGGAAGCACCTTTCATTAAGGAGAACATCGTAATATGGATAGTCCTCAAAAACTTGGCAATTGGTTTTTGAGATGATCCAGCTACTCCACTCCCAGGAATATATCCTAGGAACATGAAAACACAATGCAAAAATACCTTCTGCACACCTATATTCATTGCAGCACAACTTACAGTAGCCAGAATCTGAAAACAACCCAAGTAACAAAAAACAGATGAGTAGCTAAAGAAACTGTGGTACATATACATAATGGAAAACTATGCAGCCATCTAGAAATTTGAAGTTCTGAAATTTTTTATACATAGATGGACATGGAAACTATTTTGCTAAGTGAAATGAGTGAGACAGAGAGAGATAGAAACATAGCGATCTTTCTCATCTGTGGGATTTAAGAATAGTAAAAGAAAGTACAGTAATGATACCCAGAGACAATAGAGATGAGGGCTGGAAGGTTCAGCCCACGATATGAAGATTACCAAAAGACTGGTGAGTGCAGATAGAGAAATAACTACACCAACAACTATTATGACAATGTAGTAGGTGAGAGATATAGAATACCTGTCTCGAATTTAGGCAGGGGTTGGGGGAGAAGAGATATAGGGGCATTGCTGGTGAGAAGGTTGCATTGGTGAAAGGGGTGTACTTTTTATGACTGAAACCCAACTACAAACATGTTTGTGATTATGCTGCTTAAATAAAAATATTATTGGAAAAAATAATAAAAATTAAAATAAATTTTAAAAAAGGAGAATGTTGTTCTGATTTTAGTACTTTTAGGGTATGTTGCAGTATTTGTGCTGATCTCACATTTTAACTTATTTTTTGTTTCAGTATACTCCAATACTTTTAAAAAATTTTATCTTATTTTATTGAAAAAATTGTCATTTACAAAGTTATTCATAGTTGATTTTCAGATATATAATGAATCAGGACCAACTCCACTGCCGGTGTTGACCTTCCTCCACCATGATCCCAGAATTTATCTCAACCATTACCCAGCTCGCCAGCCTGCCAATATAATAGGCCCATTTAAATTTTAGCTTGGTAGACTTTGGGCCTCTTGAGTCCATTGTTGTTGTTTTTTATAGTGTTGCATTTACACATCTGACTTCAAGGTGGCCAGAAATCACTTATAATGGACATCAGGAATCAACAGACTTCTCAACTACTAGCTAACATAGCTGAGTTTCTAAGATTCTGCTGAGAACATTAAAAACCTGGAGGCAGACCGAGTACATGAAGTTACACTAAGGATTAAATTTGTGACCAAATATTTCAAGGTATGCATTCTAAGCTACTAATATATTACTTCAGGCATCTATCGTTCTATTTTTAATTAGTCCACAGATATATATTTCTTTCCAGTGTTTTCTGAACCCTTATGTTGTTTTGGTTTTCCTTGATTTAATTATCAAGCTAAGATGTATATAGGTTTTCCACCATTATCTTGTTTTTTAAAGTTGAAATATAATAAAATGCACTTAATTTATACATATTTAGGTCATGACAGCGTATTTATTTATTTTAGACATCTAAAATCTCACAAACTAACAAAGGTATATATATATATATATATATATATATATAATTACAAGCTTACGGATATATTCTTCCACACATATAATGTATATGTGAGAACTGTTTCTGCTGCTGCCACAAAGAGTGTGATTGTTTGATGATGGGTTTATTGTTTCTCTTTGCTTACAGTATGGGCTTTCTTCTGAGGTGTCACAATATGGTCAGAAACTGACTTTCCCAGATTTCTTGCCACAAGTGGGAAAACATATCTTCACATCACTGTGATGTGAAGAATATTATGTAATATTTATGCATTGAGTTGCTCGATCAAGACAGGTAATTGCATTAAGTTTAGTAAAGATCTACATAGGTTGACTTGTCATACAATAAATTGAAAGTGTATAATTGCATGCTGATAAAAGGTACATGAGGTAACAGGATTCTGTCTTACTCTTTTCTGACTAATATTAGTATTTTGCAGACATTAAAAGAATAATCTGATAATGATAATGAAGGACATAGGTTATGAATTTAACAATGGAGGGTGGGAGGCTTTTCTCTTAACAGAGAAAATAGTTAAATTATGACAGATATAATTGAGACTGATGAGTGTCTTCTTTATGTACTCATAAATTTTACATGCACATTAAACATTAAAATATTTAAATTCTTGCATTTAAAGTATTCATAATAACTTTATTCATAACATAAGAAAAAATTATAATTATACCATGTCTTTCCTCCTCTTTTCTCTGAACTCAAAGGTTATAATGAGAGAAATTCTTCTGAGAGATTTGAATATCTTCCACCATGTAGAATCTACGCTTTCCAGGAAAATACGTGCTATGTGAATTTTTATTAGCTGAATAACATACTTTACTTATAACCTAATGGGATATTTTTAGTGTATCCTGGTATAATTTCTCACTTTAGAACTCAAATTTCTAGACTTTTTTTTTACCAAAAAGTAGTAAAGGCAGGGGATAGAATGTAAAATATTTTGTTAGTGAACTATTAGGAGTTAGATCAAGTGGTGTTATTCTCATTTTCACTCATTGAATCTTGGGTGCATACTGGTTATGGGTCTTGTTCATGGAAAAAATGTTATGTATTGACTATATCTTTAGAAAATTTTCAGACATTTGGAGACATCTACCCTGTTACTGCAGCTCACTGCCACACATTTTGAATCAGTCTTTCAAATGCTGTAACATAATTTTATGGAGTCAGTGACAAGGTTTGTGAAAAACATGTAAAATCAGCAAATCTCATGAACACTAGACATCACTGCATTTAATTTGAAGTAAAATGTGCTCCTTGATTAGAAGCAATTCTGTGTGGAATATTATGATCAAGGAAAGGCATCTGTAAGTCCACAGATGATAGTTTTGGCAAAAGGATTATGCAGGCATAAGGGAAATTCATATCCAGATTGTATTTATTCCAATAGCAACAAAACATTGCTCCAACTAATAAGAGAAATCCAATATAATCAGACTGTCAGGTAGATGGCAGATCATTCTGGAAAAAAAAAAGAATATGTTGCATTGGAAATGGAATTCTACTGGCAGACTGGATATTCAGAAGTGGCTAGAGCCAGATCAGTTTTGGTACATTTTGCTGAGTGCAAATTTCCATTCCTGGCTCTAAGATCGCATAGATTATACACTCATTGAACAACAATAGGGTAGCCTAGGAAAATATATCAACTTGTATCTACAAAATGGGGGAACTTATTTACATGATTCTTAATTCCTCTGTAGAAATCACCCTTTATAGAATATTCAAATGGAACATAATTATCTTTAGTTCTTATTTTTCCTTTGATTGTTTTGTTTTGGGGCCATGCCCAGGAATATTCAAAGGTTCTCTTGGCTCTGCTCTCAGGGATCCCTCCTAGAAATGCTACAGGACCATACCAGATGCTGAGGATCAAATTAACCATGAACAAAAAAAATATACATGACATACTATCTGGCTCAATTATTTAAAAAAAAAAACATGATGAGAGATTTACTGACTAACATAGTTTTAACATAATATTTTGGCTACACCCCGGAATATTCAGGGGTTCATTCAGTTCTGTATTCAAGGATCACTCTTGATGGTCCTCATGGGACCATATGGGTGCAGAATGCCATACTTGTTTTGCTTACATACAAAGAAAGCAAGGATCCCGCATACTATAACATTAATCTGTCCCTAGATATCAACTCTTATTTTAACCTTTATAATCTCAGTCCTTCCAATCTCTATCTTCTTTAATTATTTATAACAGATTATGAATCCATAAAAAATCACACCACCAACAATTATCCTACTAAGTATAATAAAAGTTAGGGGCATCTGTCATACTGTTGCCTATTGAGAGAACTTCATCTTACCATTTCCTTCTAAAATGTCTCAGAGGAATAGTCATGAATTTTAACAGTCCCTACTTGAGATGGCACCTGTATGTCATATAAAAACATCTTCATATCGGAAGTAAGTATCTTTTCTTTTGTCAACTAATCATAACAAACGCCTTATGATGGTGTAATTAGGATTAGAAAAAGGTAAATTAAGATATTTTTCTGTGAATTCAGATTAATGTAATGTGAACCAATATAAAAGCATTGAAATCAATTTCATTTTTGAGGGAGGATTTAGCCTATATTTGGTGGTTCATAGGGGCTATTTTTATCTCTGCACATAGAGATAACTACTCGTGATCTTGTGGGACCATATGTCACTCTTAAATAAATTAGGCTTTTCTCTTTCTTTTTGGGGGAGATACATCAGTGGTCAAAGCTTATCCTTTCTTTCTTTTATTGCTGTGGTCAAATAACACCCATGGCATACTTAGGGGACCATATGCAATACCAGAAATTGAATCTAGATTAGCTTTATGAAAGATAAGTGCCAAATTATGGTAGTATCTATTTGTTCAGAAATTTGAATTTCTGTTGTTTTTATTTCCTACTCTAATAGACCATTAGACTAGTCTAGAGAAATTATTATGTCCTTTTTGCTAAGTGCAATTAACAGAACATTTGATATTTCTGTGATGTACAATTACGGAAGATGACCCAAATTCTTTTGTACTAAAGTATGGCATTCGTTTGGAAATTTCATATATGCTAATGTTGTATATTTAACTTATATTGCTGACTTGTTAGCTGAAGTCATCTCAACTAACAGATGATCAATTTAATTTTACCTGCCAAGGAATTAGAAATGAAAGAATAAATAATGCCCAAAGATAAAAGAAAGGGGATAAAAAAAGAACAGAAAAAAGAACAGAAATAAGAGCAGAAAAAGAATAAAAAGAAAGATAGCATTATTTTGGTTGTTATAAAATATACAAAAACGACAAATTTTAATTATGTTCATGATATTAAAAGAGAAGATTAAAAAGAAAAAAATTAGAAATTAAAAAGGAGGCATAGGGGTCAAAGATTTAGCACAGTGATAGGACATTTGCCTTGCAAGCAGCTGATCCAGGATGGATGGTGGTTCAATTCCGGCATCCCATATGGTCCCCCATTCCTGACAGGAGTAACCCTGAGCACTGCTGGGTGTGACCCCAAAACAAAAAATTTTAAAAATAATAAAGAGAAAAAACAAATATAAAGGAGGCATTATGACACAGACATATACTTATCAAAATAAGGCATTTAACAGATTAGTAGTTATAAATCAGGTATGAGGTGGATTGTTAATTTGCTCAAACCACAAATTTATATCTGAGACCATGGATGTACTTGGAACCACAATAACATAAGGTTTATAATAATCCAATGTCCTCATCAAGCTTCCTTTTATGTTGTAGTTTTTGTTGTTCAAGTCAAACTATGAAGTTGGCTCAAAATATTGTAGAAAATATCATCTCTTAATTCTTTTTATTCTTCATGGTGACATTAATCTCTGTAATCCCTGTAAGGATGTGGCTTTTTTTTTTTGGTTAGTCTTTGTTTTGGGATCATACTCAGTGATGCTCACTCCTGGTATTGCTCTAGGAGCCACATAGAGTTGGGGTGGGAAGAGATTGAATCTGGGATTGGGCTATTTAAGGCAAGCATCCTAACCACTCTACTTATCCCTGCTCCCTTCTTTCTTTCTTTTTTTTTGGGGGGGGTTCACACCCAGCAGTGCTCAGGGGTTACTCCTGGTTCCATGCTCAGAAATTGCTCCTGGCAGGCACGGGGGACCACATGGGGCAACCGGATTCGAACCGATGACCTTTTGCATGAAAGGCAAACGCCTTACCTCCATGCTATCTCCTGGGTCCATCCCTGCTCCCTTTAATTTTGAACTTTTTCTTAGGTAAGGGCAGTAATGAAGTTTTTCAAGAGGGCTTTCTACTTCAATTCCCCTCACTTCATTTATGAAGGACTCAATGGACCTGACTCATCAGGAGGTCTCTATCTAGACACTGATTATTTCTCCTTTTACAAATTGAAGTCATACTTTTAAAAATGAGTTTCATTTGGAGAAGAGCTGAACAAAGATTCACAGTATGAATCTGTGAATCTGTGTCCTGGCTTGCCCTTCAGTCATGATAACCTAGATCTGTACATGGCCTCTTGTTATGGAAAAAACTAAGGCAATGACATTCTAGAACTGATCTAGACCTTCTCTTGGCCTTCTCAAAAATTTTAGCAATTTCCCAACTAGTTCTATGACAGGTATGCTTTGATGAATTTAATGTCATAGATCCCTGCAGTTTTATTTATATTACTGCTTTAATGCTATTTCATGATAATCAGAACTGCAAAGTCTTTGACAATTGGTTACCATAACTTGGCTTCTGCACCTGCATTCTAATTATTCCCATTGCATTTAAAAGTTCTAGATTACTGTGATTAATTCTCACTTTAGTTTCTTACTTATGGAGAACAAAACTCTTCAAGAATGCTGACATTCTTCGAATCCCGGTGCCCCATATGGTCCCCCGTGCCTGTCAGGAGCAATTTCTGAGCATGGAGCCAGGAGTAACCCTGAGCACTGCCGGGTGTGACCCAAAAACCAAAAAAAAAAAGAATGCTGACATTCCCTAAAATACTGATTCTGTACAATATAAGAGAACATATGCTACTGAGACACCCTGAGATGGGCACAGTTCTTAAACAATACATTAATTCTAAAATACCAATATCCCCAGAAATTTGGATTTCTTCCTTAATCTAAACCAGAAAAATCTGACATATCAATTTTATTTAATGTAAGATACCTGGTTCTAGTTTTAGTGAAATAACCAAAATATTACAATCCATTCTGACCTGCCAGCTATACGTATATATTCTGTGCTTAGGTGGTTTCATCTAAGTAAATTCGATTTGATCTAAATGCACGTCTTCCACCACTATCCAATATCTAACATGTCTATTAAATATCTATTCTCTGAATTTATCTTCAGAAGTCAGAACATTTATACAGGCTTTCCTAAAAGAAATGGATCAGTTTATATCTTTAGCAATCTCAGATATGCCTTGATATATAATAACTTTCTCTTTTAGAGATTATATAGAAAAAATGAAATAATTTATATAGCTGGAAATTTCAACCTGAATTCCTCAATTTCCCATTTATTTAGTTCTAAATATCTGAGAAATATTTGTGCTAATCTCATATCCCTTTGTTTACAGGAATGCTAATTTTTCTGATACATAGTCATTTAAAAATTTTGCTTCTCATAAGTGTTTGATTAGTAGTATGCAATGGTGATGTTGAGTGTATCTGTGTAGCTGAATCATGTCATGGGCTATAAGTGGTCTCTTTACTAGAGACTATAGAATTACTAGTGTCCTCAATTCCTATATGTCATGCTCAAGTCTATTTCTCTAATAGATATATTAATATATCTATTAATACACATATACCAAGAATATACACATATACAGAGAATTTTATACATACCGGACATAATATAACTTTAAGGAAATACTTATGTATATTTGAATTAAATATATTAATTTACAAATAATTGGAAATAAGAATTAAAAACTATTTTTAGTAACAGAAGGTAATTTTCATTGAAAAAGATATTGCTTACAAAGATTTGAGATGAGTCAAAGAGGAGAAGAAAGAACATCGGACAGTAAAGAAATTCAGAATTAGGGGCTGAGCAATAGGGCACTGATAGGGTGTTTGCCTTGCATGTGGCTGATCCAGGACCTACCATGGTTCCATCCCCCAGTGGATCGCCAGGAGCGATCTTTGAGCGCATAGCCAG
>PVKC010017026.1:0-20456 GCA_004027635.1 Crocidura indochinensis
TGGGAGTGACCCCAAATCCAAAAGCCAAACAAGAAACAACAATACTTAAGACAATCGATGGATATCTGCTTGAAAGCGGTGGGGAACTAAAAATGCAGTGAAGACGTAACTGAGTTGGAACCAGGTTATACAGGGGTGAAGGCACAGCTGGTCTCCCATTGGATCCTGAGCACCAAATATGGTCTCCTGAGTACCACCAGAAATGATCACTGAGTACGGAGCCACAAGTAAGCCCTGAGCACCATCAGGTGTGGTTTTCTAACCCTTAGTCCCACCCTCAAAGAATTTTCAGGCTAGGACAAAGAGGAGAATGAGGCCCTGGAGGTAAGAGCAGAATTTAGAATACACTTTCTCACTAGGGACATTTTTTAATTCTAGAGAAGGTGGTTCAGGGATTGGCTGAGGGAGGAGAAGAATCAGACACGAGCCACTACTCAGTTTAGAAGGCTGGGTTTCAAATCTGGGAACGTCTGAACTTTGCATATGGATGAACTGGAAACAGAGACACCCAGCAGAGACTAATATCAGGTTTGAATTATCTTTAAATTGAATTGCAGTGATTATGGCTCGAGGGTAGAGATAAATATAAATTCCTTCTGGGAAAGATAACACATCTTAGGCCTCAAATTGATTCTATAAACAGATTCTCCAAAATGGTGCTACCAATGGGGTCAGGGCACGAATTTTCTGCAGGGGTTTCAGATCCCTGATATCTCACAAACACCAGTGTCAATGGCTTAGGTGGCTTCCAGCTCCTTCTAGAGGGACCCCTGTGATAAAAAAAAATGAATTGAAAAATCCCACCTTTGTCTGAAAATTAATTTAAAAAAATTTAAAAATGGGTCTGGAAAAAGAAGTCTTATTGTCCAGTACTGTTCCATAGACAAAAAAGACCATGAAAATTATAAAACAATTAAAAATAAAATTTCTCAACATGTGTAATATAGAAAGCTATTGTTTACAGAGAAATCTGTAGCTTAAATGAGTTAACCATATATTTAAATAATCTGGAACTACAAACTAAGCTAAACAAAAGTAGAATGAATATAAGATATAGAAATATAAGCAGAGACAAATGAAACAGAAAACAGTAGAAAAGGCTAGCAGGTTTTGTGATTATTAGAGAAAATGATGGAAATATTTAGAGAAAATGATGAAAAGCTTCTATAAAGAAAATCTAAAACTAGGTGACTTATTAAGAAACTTCTTCCTGTTATTTGAAGAAGCAATAATACTAATCTTCCAAAATCTATTCTAGAGATTAAGGTTTGGAGACAGAGTTCAATGGACTAGATTATATGTCTTGTATATTGGAGGTCTGGGTTTGATCCTTAGCATTGCAAAGTCTCCTGTTAACAGCAGTATCATCTTTGTGCACTGAGAATGAAATAGTAGTCTTTGTGCACTGCTAGCATGTGATCCCCAAACCTAAACCAAACAAAAATCAACCAACCAAGCAAAAACCTCCAAACTCTCAAACTTTTTGTCTAGGGAGTAAGTTAAAGAGGGTATTCCTAGAATCAAGAGATAATATAGAGGTTAAAGTGCTTGCCTTTTGCAAGACTGACCCTGGTTTGACCTCAGCACCACCAAGAATGATTCCTGAGCACAGTAAGAGTTAAGTTCTGAGTGGTCTTGGCCCCATGAAACAAACAAACAAAAAAAACTAAACAAAATGGAGTATTTCTATTTGATAGGTGAGCCTAGCAAAACCTTCATACTAAAATTTAATGATAATTAAAGAAAATAGAACAATGCACCAATCTTTATTATGACACAGACATAAAAGCATTAAGAAAATGTGAGCAAAGACAGTTCAGCAATAGATAAAAGTTTAATAAATTATGGCCAATTTGGGTTTACTCCAAGAAATCATGGTTAGTTTCATATTCATAACAATACATTAGCTGAATAAAAGTAACAAATCAAACGATCATCTAAATACATGCAGAAAAAGCATCTGATAAAATTTAAATTCCACTAATGATTAGGAAAAAAAAAAACCCAGTGCCCTGTGTTGTGACTGTTCTCTGAGTCCTCTGGATCTGGAAGTTCCCATTTCTCTGCCCACCTTTCAAACCCAAAATTGTTTAGATGCTAATGCATCTGCGTCACAATTTCACCCCTTTAAATCCACTAACTCCATTGTTAGTTTTGATATTTTGCCTCAAATACCTCCATAATTACCCTCAATGCAAACATGATTATTAGATATTCTCCTGCAAGAATATTTTAGGCCACAGAGATTATATGAGTAATAGTTTGCTGAAATAGATAGAAACACTTCAGACCTCAGAAAATTGGCAATCTGAAGCTCAAATCACAGAGCCCACAAATCTTTAAGAACAATGAAGAAACAAAGGGTTTTATATGCTCTAGCAGACAGGGACACTAACTACCCCCCACAAATCATCAAGCTCAAATAAAGCCTCAAGCTTCATGGGTGAGGAACTTAAATCAATGCTTCATGCAATACCCATGGAAATAAGACAGTCATTGGAAGAACAATTCAACCAGCTGAAAGATGAACTGATTTGGGTTATCAGAGTTCATACAAATGGAAATGAAGGAATTAAAAATAGGATAGCAAGCCACAGCAACAGAACTTAACATGTGGAGGACCATATTGGTGATATAGAAGACAAAATACTAACCACCATCAACAATGAGGTGACAGAAGAGAAGGAAAATAAATGAATGGAAGAGAATGTAATACTTTGTGATAACGGTAAGAGTAATAATCATTGAATCATAGGAATACCAGCAGGAGAACAAAGTGGGAAAGAGGAAGAATGACTGGCAGGAAATATAATGAATGAGAACTTTCCTCATCTCTGGAGAGGCACTGTATGCACAGATTCAAGAGGTTCAAAGAGTACCAAACAAAACAGACTCAAAAACAATGCCAAGGCATGTACTCATGCCAAGGCACAGTAAACAAAATAGTAAAATAATGCAATTCAATGGAAGAAAATTAAAAAAACTGGATAGTCATACTTATATTAGAGAAAATAGTATTTAATTTAAAAAAGGGATTAGAGACAGTGATACTATACTGGCTAAGAAAATAATAGATAAAGAAATACTATCATCAACATTTGTGCAAATGAGAGCCAAGCAAAATTCATAAAACATCTGCTAACTGAGCCAGAGTGGTTGTGTAAGTGGTAGGGCATTTGCCTTGGACGCGCTAACATAGGATGGACCATGGTTCAATCCCTGGCATCCCATATGCCCCCCCAC
This sequence comes from Crocidura indochinensis, assembly GCA_004027635.1. NCBI lineage: Eukaryota > Metazoa > Chordata > Mammalia > Eulipotyphla > Soricidae > Crocidura > Crocidura indochinensis. Next base: position 3,244 of record PVKC010017026.1, read on the forward strand.
CCCAAGCCAGGAGCAATTTCTGAGCACATGGCCAGATATAACCCCTGAGCGTCACCGAGTGTGTCCCAAAAACAAAACAAAAGCAAACAAACAATAAAAAAAAAGTCTGCTAACAAATCCAAAGAAACACATTGATGCAAACATAATAGTGTTGGGAGACTTCCACACTTCCGTTTCACTACCAGACAGCAATGAGATAGAATATCAGTAAAGAGACAAGAGTCCCAAATGAGAAGCTAAAATAACTCTAATTTTGGACATATACAGGGATCTCATTCCCCAAACAAGGAAATGTTTTCTTCTCTAATGCACATGGATGTTCTTTAGGATAGATTACATACTAGAGAATAACAGAAACATATACATTTACAAATATAGAAATTGTACGAAGTACCTCCTCATATATCCTTCTAATATATGAAAGCAGAGCAAAACACTACTAAACAGTGACCGGATCAAAGAAGAAATCAAGAAAGAAGTAAGATTCCTTTAAACCAATGACAATGAAGTTTACAAGCTATCAGAACCCGAGCTATAGCAAAAGGTGTATTATGAGGGAAATACATGCCAATGCAGGCTACATTAAGGAAAAATAAAAACCTCAAATCAACAACCTAAACACACATCTCAAAAATCTGAAACAGCAAACACACCTAAAATGTAGTAGAAGGCAGGAACTATTAAAAATGAGAGCAGAAATAAACAACCTAGAAACCAAGAAAGCAAGTCAAAGAATTGAATCAAAGTTGTTTTTTCAAAAGAATAAACAAGATAGTTAAAAGTCTAATTAGTGTCGCAAGAAAAAAAAGAAAATCTTTCAACAATTTGGATCAGAGATGGAAGGGAAGAAATTGCATTGGATGCTTAAGTAACTCAAAATATGAGCAGTTATTATAAATTATATATTATTATACATAATATATAATAAATTATATATATTATTATAGAAGAAATGTATATATTCTTAGAGTCTTGTAAAAGCTGAGTGATGAGTAAGTAGAAAGCCTAAAGAGGGAAATCATAAGGAAATTAATAATATTGTCAAGAAGAAAAGTCCTAGTCCCGAGGGGTTCAGAGATGAGTCCTATCAGATCTTCAGAGATTTGCTTCTTTTACTCCTTAAGTTCTCCCAGAACATCAAAAGCACAGGAATTCTTCTTAATACCTTCTATGTAGCTAACATTACACTAATACCCAAAGTAGACAGAGACACTTCTAGAAAAAAAGTTCAGGACAATATACTTAATGAACATCAATGCAACAACCCTTAACAAAATCTTAGTTAAGTGAGGGGCCTGGAGTGATAGCACAGTTGGTAGGGTGTTTGCCTTTCACATGCTGATCTAGGACAGACCTCAGTTCAATCCCCAGCATCCAATATTGTCCCCCAAGCCAGGAGCGATTTCTGAGCACACAGCCAGAAGAAATCCCTGAGTGTCACTGCGTGTGGCCCAAAAACAAACAAACAAACAAACAAACAACAAAAATCTTAGCTAAGTGATTTCCAAAAACATATTTAAAAATACGCACCAGTCAAATGGGACTCCTTCCAGAATACAAGGATAGCTCAACATATGCAAATCAATGAACACAATGCACTAAATATATAACATGAAAGATAAAAACCACACTCATCAATCAAGTTAGAAAAAAGCTTTTAATAAGATCCAAATGTATTCATGATGAAGACCTACAACAAAAGAGGAGTGGATGGAAATTTCTCAACATGTACAGTAATTCTGTCTATAACAAATCCACAACCAGTATTGTTATTCTTTTTTGTTTGTTTGTTCATCACCCAGTGATGCTCAGGGGTCCTGAGCTGTGCTCCTGGCGCTGCTCTCAGAAATCACTCATGGCTTAGGGGACCATAGTGGAAGCTGGGGATCCAACGCAGGTCCATCCTGGATCAGCCATGTGCAAGGTAAAAGCACTACTGCTGTGCTATTGCTCTGGCTTCCCAGTATTTTTCTTAATGATGGAAAAACTGAAAGAATTTCCTCTGAGATCAGGCTTAAGGTACATAAGTCTACAGTCCCCACTTTTATTTCATATAGTATTAGATGTTCTGACTATAGCAATCAGGCAAGAAAAACAAATTAAAGGAATCCAAATTAGAAAAAAAGTCAAAATATCACTATTTGCAAATGCCATGATAATAAACATAAAAGACCATAAAGAGTCCACAAAATACTCCTAGAAACAGTAAACTAATACAACAAAGTAGTCGACTACAGATACACAAAAACTGTTTTATTATTCTGTACAATAAATGAATCAGAAGAGAAAGAGATCAAGGAGTCTATTCCATTTATAATAGAATGCCAAACCCTCAAGTATCTAAATCAATTTAACAAAAGATGTGGGTAACTTTATATCATGATAAATATAAACACTTAAAAAAGAAGATTTTCAGAAATAAAAAATATTCCATGCTCACTAATTGACAAGCAACATTGTTAAAATGATTATCTTATCTAAGATATTTTATAGATTCAGTGTAATTCCCATCCAAATTCAGATGATGCCTCAAGGACTTAAACATGTCAATAATAAAATTTGTATGGAATGTAAAGAGACCACAAATAGCCAAAGCCAGATTGAAAAATAGTAAGTGCAGAGATTATTGTCTCATTGCCTAATTTGTAACTGTATTATAAAGCTATAGTGATCAAAACTTCCCAACACTGGAATAAAGGTAAGTTTTCTGATCACTGGTTCAGAATCAAATACCCAATGACAAAATTTCATATAAATAGATAGTACATATTTGATAAAGGAGCTTAGAGTGTGAAATAAAATAAAAATAAAAATAAAAATCATTTTAACAAATGATGCTGGGAAAATTGGATGACTATGTACAATAAACTAAAACTTGATCCATATTTTACACTTTACACAAAAGTCAACTCAAAGTGGATCAAAGAGGGGCCCGGGAGATAGCATGGAGGTAAGGCGTTTGCCTTTCATGCAAAAGGTCATCGGTTCGAATCCCTGTGCCCCATATGGTCCCCCGTGCCTGCCAGGAGCAATTTCTGAGCATGGAGCCAGGAATAACCCCTGAGCACTGCCGGGTGTGACCCAAAAACCACACACAAAAAAAAAAGTGGATCAAAGACTTTGAGATCTGACCAGAAATTAAATAAAAAAAAAATCAAGGAGAATATAGGTAGAAAATACCAAGACTTGAACTTCAAAGACATTAAATTAAAGAGTATTATTGGTCTGGCAAAACACAAAAAAAACCAAAAACATGGACTAAAATTAAAAGACAGCCAACTAAATGGGAACAGTATTTATATTGAACATATCAGATAAAGGCCTGATGTCAAGGCCATATAAAGTGCTCACAAAGATCAAACAAAATAAAAAATCAAAATCCTATCAAAAGTGAGGAGAGTTAAATGAACAGACACTTCTTAGAAGGAGAGAATTTCCAAACAGGCACTTGAAAAAGTGCTCAGCATTACTTAACATTAGAAAAGTCCAAATCAAGACACCAATGAGATATCATCTTAGATTAGTGAGGATGACACATATCAAAAATAGTAGGAACAATCTGTGTTGATGGGAACGTGGCAAAAAAGAAACTCTCATCACTGTTGTTGGAAATGTTGTTCAGTATAACCCTTGTGTAAAGTGGAGAGTCCTCAATAAATTTAGGATTGAGCTACTATATAACCCAGCAATTCCACTTTTGGGTATCTATCCCCAGGACTGAAAAAAAATCCATTCTAAAGGTCTTATGTAGACCATTGTTCATTGCTTCACTTAGTAAGTAGCTAAGATATGGAACCCAACAACATTTTCCATGACAGATGAATGAATTACAAAGATGTGTTTTGTATACACAATGGAATACTATGCAACTGATGGAATACTATGCAACAGATGAATAATATGAATGATGAAATGATGGAAATGGAAGAAATTGTGCTAAGTAAGCCAGAAGAAGAAAGACAAACACAGGATGAGTTCACTTATCTATGGTATATAGAATAACTGGATGAGAAAATGTAATATAAAGGGGAGAGGTGCTTAGATCATCTTTGATCTCAGAGGAGGAAAGAGAAGGAAAGAAATAAAGGCAGGGAGGAAAATGATAAAGAAAAGTGATGGGAGAATAGGGATTATGGCTATAGATATATAGGTGATAAGAGAGAGTGGCATAGCTATAAATCCAAAGCACAGACTCAACAATCTTGAAAAGATGAGATCTAAGTTGCAATCACTTTTGTATGTGTCTGTCAAAGTGGAATGTGGAGTGGGGTGGAAGTCTGGGAACACTGATGATAGGAGATGACACTGGTGATAGGAGATACACTGGTGATAAGGTTGTTGTTAAAATATATGTACCTCAAATTCAACTATGAATAATTTTGTAAATCACAGTTCTTTAATTAAATAAAAATGCAAAAACCTAGCAAATTAGGAAAAAAAGGAATCTTTAATAAGAAAAATATTAGTAAGAGACTGAAGAGAAAGTTCAAAAGATCAGGCATTTGATGCCTGAGTACCACCAAGTTTACCTTCTGTGTCCAGAGCCAGGAGTAGCTCCTGACACTTCTGGCTATGCCCAACATCCCCCACAAAAAGGGAAAAATAGTAGTTACAAAGACTGAATGACCAACATCACATTTATGGAAACAAGTTTAAACTCAGATCAAGCGCGTAAGGTAATAAAAAGAAGAAAATACTTGAGGAAAATAAAAAGAAATAACCTCATTATTTGTATGGGATCTAGTTGAATATGCAGAAAATAAAAAATATGCATGATTAATCAGTTAGATCACTGAATACACGATCAATATGCAAATGCACTTCATTTATACTTACAGCCGCCAAACATTACCAAATGAAATTTAAAGATATGTTATTTTAAATTACATAAAAACACAAATATTGGGGCAGGAGAGAAAGCACAGGGTAGGGCGTTTGCCTTGCAGGCAGAAACCCAAGATGAACCTGTGTTGGATTCCCGATATCTCTTATGGTCCCCTGAGTCTGCCAGGAGTAATTTCTGAGTGCAGAGCCAGGAGTAACCCCTGAGTGCTGACAGGTGTGACCCAGAAAACAAACAACCAACCAACCAAACATACAAAAGCCCCACAAATACTCAGGATTATGATGAGAAAATATATTCTAGAAAATAATCAAAGGACTCTAGGTCCTGGAGTGGTGGGCTAGATGAAAAAACAAACCACAGTCACATTGTATAAAACATCAAGATAGAAGGAGAGATGTACCAATTCATAATTGGATAATGCAATATTATAAATATGTATTTCTCTTCAAAATTATCTACAGATTCAATATATTCTGAATTAAAATCCCATCAGGATTTTGAAAAGTGGAACTGGAAGAGAGATAGTTTAAATGCATATGTTAATGCAAATGACAAAGAAAAGCCAAGAAACTTGATGAAGAACACTGGGAGAATTTGTTCCACTGCATAGGAAGACTGTAAAAAATCAGCATACTATTGTCACCCAAATAAAAATATAAAATACAGAAATCAGAGATTATGCATGTAAAGACACTGTTCAAAACAAAGCAATTTCTTTAGAGTAACCTTTTCCAGGACTTGATTACTACATTATCTTTATGGAAAACATGAAGTGGTTTACTGCCTCAGAAGCAGAATAAATTTAAGCAAATTCTGGCCCATTTTAGGTCTTAAAAATAAAAGATAAAATAATGAATATTAGGGGCTGGGCAGTGGCGCTGGAGGTAAGGTGCCTGCCTTACCTGCGCTAGCCTTGGATGGACCTCGGTTCGATCCCTTGGTACCCCATATGGTCCCCCAGGCCAGGGGCGACTTCTGAGCACTTAGCCAGGAGTAACCCCTGAGCGTCACTGGGTGTGGCCCAAAAAGCAAAAAAAAAAAAATGAATATTAGGAGATAATAACTTGATCAGTGTTTTTCTCTCTCTCTCTCTCTTTTTTTTTTTTTTTTTTTTGCTTTTGGGCCACACCCAGTGATGCTCAGGGGTTACTCCTGGCTATGGGCTCAGAAGTCACTCCTGGCAGGCACGGGGGACCATATGGGGAACCGGGGGATTGAACCGCGGTCCGTCCTAGGTTAGTGCAGGCACCTTACCTCCAGCGCCACCCAGCCCCATATTTCTCAACAGTTCCCCAACCCTGTCCCCCTTATGACATTACTTCTTTCCTGGAGACACTTGTCCTATCAATTTGGTTATCTAGCCAATCATGTTGTGGTCTCCTACTTATGTAATTCTTACTGGAGACCTTTGAATATCTGTGGGAACTGAGAAATTCTGCTTTAGGGCAGCATAAGCTCTAGAAGCATAGTATCTCCACAACCTTGGAATAGGAAACATCTTGAGGGAGGGAAATTTGGGTCACACCATGCAGTGCTCAGGTGGTATGTTTGGATCTGTGGGCTTAAGAGTTACTCCTGGCAGGATATACGAGGACCATATGCAGTGCTGGAGTTGGTTGTATGCAAGGCAAATGTCTGATCCTCTGTAATATCTATTTATTTCCAGGAAACTTTTCTCAAAGTGAACAATCAAAGCACAACTTTAAAGAGAAATATTGATATAACGAATTACATAAAATTAAGAGCTTCTTTTCCTCTGAAAACATCATTAGGAAGATGGAAAGGAGCCATCAAGTAGAAGATATTTGTAACTGATAAAATACATAAGGCTTGAGTCCAAAATAGATAAAAAATAACGCATAATTAAAAACACAAATTGGTGTATAGTTTTGAACAGAAACTTCACCAAATGGCCAAAAATACATAAATTATGGCCCACTAGACATCAGGAAGGAAAATTAAATCCACAATAAAATACTACACACATACCATACCAGGAGTGTTAAAATAGACTACAAAACCAGCTGTTGGTAAGAATATAAAGCACGTAACATTCTCATACATTTCTGTGCATATGAAATTGATCCAACTGCTATGATAAACAAGACTTGGCATTATTTCCTAATCCTGAATTTAAGAATATTGTAGGAACCAACAGTTACTCTCTAGGCAATGATCTACATGAAATATGTGCTCTCAAATATGTGGATAAAAAAATTTCAATGGATCAAGAGAACAGAATGGACTATATTTGCCTTGATCAAGGGTCACGTGGTTTGCATGGAGCTGACCAGGGATCAGTCACTTAGAATTACTAATCCCTGAGCACAGACCCAGGAGTAAACTCTGAGCATTTCCAGTTTAGGTCCTCATCACCTCCACAAAGTAAAATAAAAAAGGTTATAGTAATATTATTCTAGCTTGTTAAAATTGGGAACAAGCTAAATTGCTATCCCTGTGGACTGGATAGGTAACACTGCCAGGGAGTCAGTTTCCAATATTGTTCAACAGTGAGAAATGATAAACTGTCACCATCTGAGCAAAAATGATCAAGCTTAAAAGTATTTTGTCAACACAGGCCATGCACAAAAGAATACATAAAATATGTAATAAAAAACCCCATTAATAAAATACCAAATGAGAAACAACAACAAAGAAACACATACTCTGGTCTTTAGGGATACATGTATAGTCTATGCAACTATTTATAAAAGAGAGAAATAGGAACAGGGCTGGTGGATAACTTAGTGTGGGGAGTTTGGCTAGCATGCCAGGTTTGAGCCCCATCACTGCCTGCTAATTGCCATTACTGAAGCATTGCTGCCTGTGATTCTGAGATAGCGCTTAGGAGATAAGCTTAGGGTGCATCAGTAAGAAAGCTGTTTGAGCCTGGACAGCAATCCAATGTGTAAGCATCACAAGCAGGTGTGTGTCATCCTCACTTACTGCCACCACAACAAAAAGAAGGAGGGAATCAACAGAAAGGAGGTCAGTACAGCAGGCAGGGCGCTTGCTTTACAAGCAAGCAATTGCGAGCATTCCATATGGTCCCCGGAGCCTGCCAGGAGTAATCCCTAAGCACTACCAGTTGTGGCAAAAACACTAATAGGGAAAAAAGAAAAAAAGCAACTACTGGAAAGAAAAAAATTCTAGCATGGAGGTAAGGCGTTTACCTTTCATGCAAAAGGTCATCGGTTCGAATCCCGGTGCCCCATATGGTCCCCTGTGCCTGTCAGGAGCAATTTCTGAGCATGGAGCCAGGAGTAACCCCTGAGCACTGCCGGGTGTGACCCAAAAACCAAAAAAAAAAAAAAAAAAAAAAGAAAAGCATCCATAGCTGTAGAACAGTGAGTGGGTGTTTGCCTTGCAAGCAGTTGACCTGGGTTGGATCTTCAGCATCCCATATGGTCCTCCAAACTTGCCAGGAGTGATTTCTGAGCTTAGAGCTAGGAAAAATGCCTGAGCATGACCAGGTGTACCTCCTTAAAATAACACAAAACAATAACATAAAAGGAAAGAGTGGGAGAGATGAGATTGCTCAGTGGGCAAGAGTGTATGCTATGTACATACATAGGCCTGGTTTCAATTCCTAACACCACTGGGTCCCTGGACACTACAAAGGTTGATCCCATGCATTAAGTGTATGATACCATAACAAGCACCTGCCTTCCTCCCCCAAGAAAATGAAGTGACTTTAGGATAGGAATTGGAGAGACAGTACAGTTTGTAGGTTGCTTGCCTTGCAACCTGGGTTCAATCACTAGCATTCTATATAGATTTTTGAGCCTTGCCAGGAGTGATCCTTAGTAAATAGCTAAGAATGAACCCTGAACACAGCTGGGTGTGGCCCCCAAGCAAAAACAAACCCAAAGCTGCAGGATAACAATGAGCCATGTTTGCATCAAGCTAAAGGTGACTTTATGAAACAAATCATGCTGTAATTTTTTGCCTGGGTGTTCATGTCACACATGTTCCTTGGACCAATAGTCAAATAATATATTTATTTACATCATATATTTTTTTGCAATATGTTTTAGATAGAGTTGCCATTGAGCATCATGTTGAATACTGTGGGGCCAACTTAGATGTAGATTTTTTAGTAAACAATGTATATGTTAAGTCTGTATAAACATTGCACAGTAGTATACACCTATTTACCTATTTTCAATTTTTTGTTTGCTTTTGGATCACACTCCATGGTGCTCAGGACTTAATCCTGGCTCTTTTCTCAGTAATCACTCCTGGTCATGCTAAGGACTATTTGTAGTGCTGTGGATCAAACTGGGTGGGTTTCATGCAAGACTACCTGCTCTCTCTGATCCCTACAGCCCTATTTTCTATTCTTCATAGTAATTATTCTATTAGCTTTATTATACAGTATGTATGTATATACATATGACAAACAGATAAAATGTGTTAATTGACTAATGTAAAAACTTTTCTGTGAGCTTCTACCCTTTGTGTTTATTTCTGGCTCTGTGCTCAGGAGTGACTGACCCTTTGCTTAGGGGACCATATTTGATTCTGGGAATTAAACCAGCGACTGGTAAAGCAGCTGCATGCAAGGCAAGTGCTTTATTTCTTGTACTATCTTTTTGGTTCCTACTTGACTGTTATTGGTCAGGCTTCTAGCCATCAGCAAACTATTTAGCGATTATGTTTGGGAGTCAAATTTATATGTAGATTTTTAACTGCACAGTGGGGGTGTGACTGTCTCAAGGCTGAGAGTATTCCAGGAGGCAGCTGTTGATATTTCATTTTTTTTTTGGTTTTTGGGCCACACCCAGTGACACTCAGGGGTTACTCCTGGCTATGCGCTCAGAAGTCGCCCCTAGCCTGGGGGACCATATAGGGCATGGAGGATCGAACCATGGTCCGTCCAAGGCTAGCGCAGTAAGGCAGGCACCTTACCTCCAGCGCCACCACCCAGCCCCTGATATTTCATTTTAAAATAAAAAAATAAATAAAATAAGGATACACATGAGTTATATTGCAAAGGATAATGTTGAACATATAAACTCTGACAAAAATCTCTAAAGTAGGGGACAGACAGATAGCACAGCGGTAGGGCATTGGCCTTGCACGTAGCCAACCCAGGACAGGTGATGGTTTAAATGCCACCATCCCATATAGTCTCCTGAGCCAGCCAGGAGCGATTTCTGAATGCATAGCCATGAGTAACCCCTGAGTGTTACTGGGTGTGACCCCTCCCAAAAAGACACCGAAAAAGAATTTCTAGAGTAAAAATTATTAGAGATGGTTGTTATAGGACTGTGAGCTTAATAGCTACCATATTCTTCAACTATGAGATAACATCATTTTCAGGGGATTTCTTATCAGTCATTCTCAGCCACCCTGACATACTTATCATAGACATGGTTCCAGTTATGGAAGTATTTATTTATTTTCCTTCCGCTGCCCATGGATCCTGATGTTTAGACATGTCAATAATCAGATCAGTTTGTGTATGAGTCCAGCCCACTAAAATCTCTAAAGTTACTATAGCTTGATATGAAAAAAGACATTTTTCGTAAAATCAATACCAGCTCACAGATGCAGAGAATTCCAATGGCAAGTTCTGAAATTGGAAAGTAGAACTGATCAAATAGTGAATATGGCTTGTTTTTTGGCATAAGTTTTATTTGCATATTAAAATTTTATTTATATATTGGAAGATTAAATAAATAGCACTAATATTGTTTCACCTTCATTATCATCTCTTTCCTATCTTCCAGAACCCTTATGACTATATGTGCCAGCTTTTTTGTAACCTTCCTCAGATCTCCCATGTCTATTGATGGCCAATCATAGCTGATACTTCTGTGTAATTCATCAATATTGTGTTCATTACAATCTTGTACCTAGACTAAAATACTATGATATGATGTTACAAAAGACAATGTGAATCTAGCTTTACACCTTAATATCCTTTATGAATTGGAACACATACATATTAGTGATATAAGAATATGAGTATATGATACAAAGGTGATCCTGGACACAAATGTATTTTTTCACTTCGCAAGCAACCAATACTTGGTGGCAATTGAGGCAATGAATTATAGAAAATGAAATATGTGAAAAGTACAACAGAAGTGATGATACCCTTTGGGAATTTGTCTGAATAGAGGTGGCACAATTTTTTTCCAATAGTTCATTCAGGGTCAAGTCTATTGATTAGATTTTGATTCTCCTGGTCATACTTGGTCATACTTTTTTAAAAAATTCTTCATGTGATGCTATCTATACTTGGCTTTGTGTAACTCAAAATTTCTATCAATTATTCATAGGACAGTTTGTGTCATTGCAGATGACAGACATCTGGGAGGAATAGCTAATACTCTGGATGATAAAATAAAAATTTAAAATAATCTTGACAAGTAGCCAATTGGTCCCAAACCACAAGATGAAATCCCACAGAGATATATGCTAATTTTTATAAAAAAATCAATGGCACAAATACAGAAGTTTAACTTTAGATAAGTAGACTAGAAAAATAGAGGCTTACATTGATTACTAAAGGAAGTCACAAGCATCAAGGAACTCACCTTCCTCTCAAACCCAAAGACAGCAAAAGCCAACATATAATAGAAAGTATTAGTTATATGCAAAAGAAAGAGAAACCAGAAAAGCAAACCGAATTCGGTTATAGCATAAAGAATGCTATTATGTCTAGAAAAAGATGGTATCAGTTAGGAGAGTGGATGGTGAGCTTGAAACATAGAAATGGAAGAGCTGGTACAGATGATTGGTATGATATCAGAGCATAAGAGGCTTTTAATTTGGTGTAGTTGATGGATACACACAGACCCTGGGCAGCCAATTTCCCAAGCTTTAAAATTAAATTAGCAAAGTACTAATTATGTGATTTGGGGTAAGTTATGAATGCCCTGGCAACTCATATATAAAATGGGGAGAGGAGTATGCCAAACAAAAAAGAGTGGCTGTGTGGAACAGGGAGTAATGAGGGCATATTGGTACTTTGCTGGTGGATGTGTGTAGCTAAACACACAGAGCACACACTCTGCTTTCCCCTAATCCCATAAACACACAGAGTTCACACCCTACTTTCCCCAAGTCTGATTAGTTGAGGCACATAATTATAAGTCTCCCACTCTCACCTAAAAGAAATCAAGTTATCTTCCCAAAGTTGCTCATGGCTGGTTTGAATCTGTAGGCATTCTTTGGTAAGCTGCCTGATTGTGAACTTACTAGGGATCCAACATCTTACACATTATCTACAGATGTGGTGTGATAACACTATACCTCTAAAATATATACAGTCGTGTGAATCAATGTTACCTCAATTTATAAAAAGACTCAGAGGCAAACAAGAAGGGTGTTGGAGAATCAGAATTTTAACTTATGGTGTAGCATTTAATGAAATAATATGGCAGGTACATATCATATAGTTTAAATGATGAGCATACCCAAAGCATTGTATAGATTCACTGTAATCTATTTGCAATGCCAAAGACATTCTTCAAGGAAATAAAATAAACACTATTGAAACCCAGATGGAACCAGAAATAACTGAAAGAACCCAAATAGTCTAAATAATTTTAGGATAAAAGAAGAACAGAGACATCATAAAACTATCTTATTAACATAAAAATATCATACATAGGGGCCGGGCGGTGGCACTGGAGCTAAGGTGCCTGTGCTAACCTAGGATGGACCGCGGTTCGATCCCCCGGTTCCCCATATGGTCCCCCGTGCCTGCCAGGAGCGACTTCTGAGCGAATAGCCAGGAGTAACCCCTGAGCGTCGCCGGGTGTGGCCCAAAAACCAAAAAAAAAAAAAAAAATCATACAGAACTAAAAGAGACATGCAGATCAATAAACTAGATTTGAGAATCTAGAAATAAAAATTTACATGGGGACGGCTAATTTATAATAAAGAAGTCTATAGCATGCAATGGAGAAAGAAAATTTCAATAAATGGAATTGGACAAACTGGATAGATGCAGAAAAAAAAAACACAAACGAACTCAAAATGTATTGAAGGCATGGATGCTAGACCCAAACTATAAAGTACATGAAAGAAAACATAGGCAAATCATTCCAGGATATTGACTTCCATGATGTATTTGAGGATTTGACACCAAAGGCGAAGGTAACAAACAAGCACACAAACAAAAGAATTACATCAAACTGAAAACTGCTGCGGAATTAAGGCAAAGTCAAAAGAAAATGATATCCTACTGAATGAGAGACAATATTTGCATGTCATATGCATTTGAGAAAGGGATTCTATCCAAGAAATTAATAAAATGTAAAATCATAAAATGTAAAATTCGGGCTTGGTGGTGGCGCTGGAGATAAGGTGCCTGCCTTGCTGCACTAGCCTAGAATGGGCCGCGGTTCGATTCCCTGGTTTCCCATATGGTCCCCTGTGCCTGCCAGGAGTGACTTCTGAGCGCATAGCCAGGAGTAACCCCTGAGCATCACTGGGTGTGGCCCAAAATCCAAAAAAAAAAAAGTAAAATTCATAAAATGTAAGCAATTTATAAAAGTTCAATAATAGGGCCGGCGAGGTGGTGCTAGAGGTTAGGTGTCTGCCTTGCAAGCGCTAGCCAAGGAAGGACCACAGTTTGATCCCCCGGTGTCCCATATGGTACCCCCCATGCCAGGGGCAATTTCTGAATGCTTAGCCAGGAGTTACCTCTGAGCATCAAAAAGGGGTGGCCGAAAAAAACCAAAAAAAAAAAATTGAATGATAGGGTCAGAGTGATAACACAGCAGGTTGCACTTTAACCTTGCATGTGGCCAACCCAATTTCAAGCCTCAGCATCACATATAGTCCTCAGGAATGACCCCTGAGCACAAGTGTGAGGAGTAATTGCTGAACACCGCCAGGTATGCCCAGCCAAGCCCCACAAAACGAAATAATTAATAATCGGGTAATCACTCTGTTAATGGAAAGCTCTTTTTCCAAAGGATACATACAGATGACCATCAGCATGTGAAAAATGTTGAATATCACTGATTATCAGGGAGATCTAAATCAAAACAATGAAAGATCACCTCCCACCTGTATCAAAGGCTTATTTTCAAAACACCAGAAACTACAAGTACCGGCTGGCAAGGATATGAAGAAAAAGAAAGACCCATTCACTATTGGTTGGAGTGTTAACTGGTTTGGTCTCTCTGGAAAACAGTAGGATGATCTCCAAAACTATTAAAAATAAACTTATCCTATGATACAGCAATTCCACTCCTAAGCATTTATCTGAAGAACACAAAAATACTGATTTGAGAACACACACACACTGTTCAGTACTATTTGTAAAGCCAACATCTGGAAACAACCCCAGTGCCAAATCAAGGTTAAGTAGATGTGGTATACAGATAGATAAAGGAACACTCGCTACCTCTGCAATGCCATGGATTAAATTGGAGTGGGTCAGGCTGAAATAAGTCAGAAAATACAGACAAGACACAGTCACTCCTATGTGAAGAGAAATGAAGCAAAAGAACAGACAAAGCCCACTGAAAAGAAATTCTTGGACTCTGATCTAAATCCTTGGCAAAGCTAAGGTGACCACAGAAAAAGGGTGGGAGAGAGTGATTTCAAAGTATAGGTAGGAGGTGTGATGGGTTTTGATGAAAGGAAAACGGCATGCTGATGGTGGGTATTATATGTTTAAAGAGGTGTCAGTATCATTAAAATGGAGTTTTAGGACTGGAGAGGTAGTACAGGAAGGGTAAGGTGCTTGCTGATCTGTTCAATTCTCTGAACTATATAGTCCCTGGGAGTAACCCTTGAGCACAATGCCATGAATAGACCCTGAATTACTGGATGTGGCTCACCCATCCCCAAGAAAAATGAAAATAAAACATATACAGTTGTACAAAACTCATGCTACTTTAATTTAAAAATGAAATATTGGTGGCCAGAGTGATAGCCAAGTGGGTAGCAGAGCCTTGGAAATAGCAGATCTGAGTTTGATTCCCTGCATTGCATGTAGCTCCTTAAACACCGCCAGGACTGATTCTTGAACACAGAGCCAGGAGTAAGCCATGATTCCAAGTCGGGTATGACACTAATAACACAAATAAATATAGCTAGTATTTTATTCAAAGCATATATCTGATTTGATCTGCATCAGATTCACTCTCTAAAGGTATTTATTTGAATCCATTTAATTTGGATAGGGTATTTCAGTTTCTATCTCAGTAAATTGAAGCAGAGTTCAGAAAACTGTGTTGTCCCAATCCAATGTGTTTTCTGCTTGTCTACCAAACTTTCTAGGGAGATAGCATGGAGGTAAGGCATTTGCCTTTCATGCAAAAGGTCATCGGTTCGAATCCCGGTGCCCCATATGGTCCCCCGTGCCTGCCAGGAGCAATTTCTGAGCATGGAGCCAGGAGTAACCCCTGAGCACTGCTGGGTGTGACCCAAAAACCAAACTTTCTAGTTTGAATAATTTTAATTGATTCACTGTGAATTAAAGAGTCACAAAATTATTTATGATTAATTTTCATGCATACAATAATGTTCCAACATCAATTCTTTTATCAGTGATTACTTCACCTCACTAATGTCCCCAATTTCCTTCCCAATTCCCAGCCTGCCTCAATGGCAGTCACTTTTTCCCTCTACCATTGTCCTAGTGTTCCCATTACTGACTTATCCTTTCACCCCTATCCTGGTGGTAAACTTCTTACTGTAAACCAATTTTCTTGCTCTTCATTTCTATTGCTTTTGAGAATTTGTTATTTCTCTACTATTTCTTTAGATCCCACAAATGAAATAGGAACATATGTCTGTTCCTTTCCCTGTAACTTCATTCAGCATGAGACTTCCCAACAATTTCTTTTTTAAAAAAATTTTGGGCCACATCTGGTGGCACTTAAGAGTTAGTCCTGGTTCTCCACTCAGAAATCACTCCTGGCAGGCTCACTCAGGGGACTATAGAGGATACTGGGAGTCGAACCCAGGTCATCTACGTGCAAGGCAAACTACCTACCCACTGTGCTTTCTCTCCAGCCCTGAAATAATTTCTTTATAATACAATTTCCCAATACCCAACTTTAAGACTCGCTTTCAATAGCTATTGATAATCTCAGCCATGTTTCAGAAGCTGATGCATAGCGGAGGAAAACAATTCTCCAGAGAGTTCCTTATTGGAGTTTTCATCTAGTGAGAGAAATCAGTTGTTTAACAAGTCAATACAAATCCAGAGCTCCAGGTAACATAGAGGAGAACCTTGTCTAGCACCACATCTACTTAGTGGATCTTCTGGATGGGGGTGCAGGAGTTGGGCACAGCTGAGGGTAAGCATGAGGGCACATGCTCTACTTAAGAAGCAGAGTACCTGCCAAGGTGCTGTCTATCTAGTGACAGCCCCTGTGCTTAAGGGATTGAAGGAGTCCTGTGTGGCAGGAGAGTTTGAGTGAGTCAAGGAACTGCTCAGGTCAGGCAGTTGACAACCCTGGTGCTCAGCAGGATGGGAAGATATTGGGGTTAATACAGGGAACAAATCGAAAGATTTTTCTAAAGATCTACATTGTCAAAAGGACCCTCTATTTGTGACATAGACTCTACAACTCTGTGATATCCAGCTAGAAAATATAACATCACTTGGGACTGGGTATAAGCCCAATCCTCCCCATCCCCCACAAGGTGCAAACTCTGAGGCCCTAGAGAATCATTGGGGTGAATTGGCTGGTCCCTGGCACTTAGGATCAAGCAGTACCACATTCGTGGACCTTTGAATTGAATCACCAGCTCTATTGGCCAAGTATCTCTGTGAGTGGTGGCTCCCAAGTGCCCCCTGAACACCATTTGGGAACCCCCCAGGTATATAAGATAGGCAAATATACAATCACTACTGCTGAAGAGATCTTGTCTTTTGTGGGTTTCTCCATTAAAGCCTACACAGTACTTTCTAATTTACAAAGCAATGTTGTGTGTATTATTTCATGTGATGTTCTCAAGAATCTGATAAGTCTTTTAACCAGCACAATCCTCCTATGACTCAGGACGACACTGAGGCTTCCAAAGGCTGAGATTTTTTTTCTAGGCCCTTGTTTTTCAATGGAAGACATTTGAAAATAAGGTTTAGGGCCCGGGAGATAGCATGGAGGTAAGGCGTTTGCCTTTCATGCAAAAGGTCATCGGTTTGAATCCCGGTGCCCCATATGGTCCCCCGTGCCTGCCAGGAGCAATTTCTGAGCATGGAGCCAGGAGTAACCCCTGAGCGCTGCCGGGTGTGCCCCCCCCAAAAAAATATAAGGTTTAACCTAAAAGAAAATTTCTTTCTTTCTTTTTCCTTTCTTTTTTCCTTCCTTCCGTTCTTCCTTTCCTTCCTTCCTTCCTTCCTTCCTTCCTTTCTTTCTTCCTCCCTCTCTCCCTCCCTCCC
>PVKC010017027.1:0-20316 GCA_004027635.1 Crocidura indochinensis
GCCTAGGTCAAGGCACATGCACTCTCTAAAAGAATGAAACCAAGGCATGAATGGCCATGGGAGGCCACTTTCAAGACCACAGCACCAGTGCCAGTGGGTTCGTGCTACAAAGTATGTAGATTTTTCTTACCTGGGAATCTGTTAGCTGGAAGCGATCTTTGAAAGCCATGTACACAAGGAAGGAATTCACCCCTAAGGACAGAACAGAGAAAACTCATGACTTCAGATAGATATGAATACATCAAACAATGATGAAAAATAAGCAAAAGTTAGGGTCCAGAGTGTAGCGCAGCAGTAGGGTGTTTGCCTTGCACCCAGCAGATCTAGGAATGACCTCGGTTCAATCCCTGGCATCCCAATTTCATAGCCAGGAGTAACCCCTGAGCGTCACTGGGTATGGCCCAATCCCCCACCAAAAAAAGAGATAAAGACAATAAATGTGTTGAGACAGATAAAAGTAAGAGTAACACAGAATAATAAAGCTTATGGAGTAAAATATAAATAATATGTCCAGGTATATTTGTCCAAGTTTTCTAAGTTTAAAACTGTTGGAAAAAAACAAATTGTCCATATTTCTACACACATATATATTCTCAGCAGCTTTATTCACAAAGTTAAGAGGTGGAACCTAAGTGTCTCTAAACCAAATATGATCTCTCCATCCATACAATGGATATTTTAACCTCAAAGATGAATTAAAAACTTCTGACACTTGCTAACACACCAATGTACCCATACTGAGACTATTATACTAAATGAAATAAATCGCAAAAGGACAAACTGGCCAGTCATATTAAGTAGAGATCCATTTACTTATCTCATTCATAAAGACAACATTTAAAAGAGATATTACAAGGAACTGGGACAATAATAGAATAGAAAATTGTTGCTTAGTGAATATAGTTTCTGGTTGGAAGATAAATTCAGATCCATGCTGGTAACAGGCACCAACATGAATGTGTTTAATGCCAACTAAACCCCAAGCTTAAAAATGATCATGGGGAGGGGAGATGAAAAGATGGAATAGAAGAAATACAAATAAAAACATTGGTGGAGGACCTTGAGCACTTCAGTGGGGGGGTGGGGGGTGTTCTAACTATGTACATCAAAAACAAAACATCAGGGAACAAAGTGATAGCACAGCAGGTAGAGTGTTTGCTATACATGTGGCTGATCCTGATTCCATCCCCCAAGCATCTCATATGTTCCCCCAATCCCTGCCAGGAGAGATCCCTAGCACATAGCCAGGAGTTAGCCCTGAGCACAGATGGGGGTGGTTCCAAAACAAAAACAAACAAGCAAAAAATATTAAGATCAATAATCTTGTAAACATGTGACCTAAACTACAGTAATTCTTCTTTAAGTTTTAAATGAAAACAAACAAAAGCATACAGGCTAGAGAGAGAGGAGAGTGGGTGAAGTGCTTGCTTTGTATGCGGCTAACCCTGGTTTTAGATCAGTAGTTCTAGGGATTGTCAGGAATGATCGGTAAGCACAGGAGATGTGACCCCAAAACAACCAAAAATAACAAAAAGAAAAAGAAAAAAATTACTCTTCTGAAGTCTGGGTTAAAGCATTTGCCTTATATGTGGCTGACCCTGGGTCAATCCTGGCTGCCCCTGGCACATGGCACAGACAGGAATGATCCTTAAGCACAGAGCCAGGAGTAATCCTGAGTACAACTAGGATTAATTAGAATTTAAAATATTTAAAATAAAAACAGAAAAATATATCAACGTAATTCAATTTATGTGTGGACAAAAGATCAATATAGCATTTGGGCCGATTATAGAACATGCATTCAATAAAATCTAATGCCTGGTTATTAGTTTTAAAAACAAAAACACCTATGCTCAAAAGAAATTTGTCATCACTTTCATACAAAGTGACTACTGGAAAAGAACTTCAACATAATGTAAAATTCTGAAAATAAATGAAGAGGTAACTATGTTAATACAAAACAACTTTATAAAGAAAATTTTTTTCTACTTCACCCCACAATTTTCAACTGATTTACAATTTGTTTACAGTTTTATAAACCTTCATCGTGTATAGTATAGCTTAAATATAGCAAAAATTTTGCAACAACAAAAAATTTCCAAGACATTTTTCAATACTAAAGTATCATTCATAATGGCAAAATAAATCATTTACCTGGAATGCATATAGTAAACATATACTAAATATATAGTAAACAAAACACAACCAAAAACTAATTGTTTTTTGGTAAAATGTACATTATAACCATTATTAAAGGGTAAATAAATGCTCTCCTATAATTGTGATTTTCACAAGAAAATTACTGTGGATAACCTATGTTTTCTTTAGTAAACATTCTGTCCTCCATGTTGATTTAACAAAAAAAGAACATTTTCATTTTATTCCACTAAAACAACCAGCAAATATGATTCTCAGCCTGGCAATTTTAGAGTTTGTCTTAGAGTCACCAGACCAAACATCTCTGCCCATCATCCATCACAAAGGCAAACAATTAAACTGGCAGCCTTACAGCTTTGGAGTTTAATTCAAGCCACCTGTTGATGCTAGATGCTGTCTGAGTTCAGAGTTTCAGGGTACCCCACACTCTCAGGTTCAATGCAACAGTAGCAATGATACCCCTGCAAGGGAACTGGACCAGCTTTATTACAAAGTAAAGCTTCATGTATGATTCTACATTCCCAAGAATAAGGGTCATGGGTTATCTATTTTTGGTTATGTGGCCCCTTCATGGTAAAAGATTCAAGTTATCTAGTTCAATGCCCTTGTGTGAGTCATTTAAAAATTGAGACTCACAAAACATAAATGACTCACCCTGGATCACATAGCTGGTATGAGGAAGAACAGAGAAATAGCCTTTGATTGGGGGCTTTGCACCTTACTTGTGGATATGTAGCATAGCCACGCCTAGAAATTTCTCACTTGCCATTTTACTACCAGCTCATAACATAGCCTCCCTCCTTTGTCTAGAAATGTCAGAACCAAAAACAATAGGTGCTTCCCTGAAGGTTAAGATATAGTAAGGTCAACATATGACCCCAGGAATCTAGTCTCCCAGTATTTTATGGTTTGGCAACACTACCTAAATCCATTCAGATTTCAGAGGACAAAGACTCCAGAAACACAAACATTTAGTCTCCTCGAATCTCGCCCCTTAAAATAAGTCTAGAAATGAAATAGTCACCTCAGGTGATTTCGATGCTCCACTACCCTCAAAGTCTGTCCCTTTCTGATATGCAGTAAGAGGCTGCAAAAGACACAATTTTAAGACTACCAGAATTTTCTCTGGGATATGCATCATTATTCTTTGAGATTCTTTAAGATCATTATCCCCAGAGCCTAACTATGCAGCCTGGCTAGTGCACACAATTCTCTTTAACCACTACACTATAAACAGTTGTTACATAAGAGAAAGTTCCCCTTAAGAAACTTAGGTTCTCAAATCAATCACAATGCTCCTGGTGCTTTCTCATTGGGTTAGTTGCCCTCAATCAGACTGAGCTGCATTCAAAACCCTCTCTCAACCTTTGGGCACAGGGGTGGGTGTGAATGTGATCTAGAATCACTCTTCAGATCTTCTCTTCACAGAGCAGCGCCAGCTCAAGTACTGGAATGGAAATATGTAGAGGCTCTGAGGTCAGCACAACCTACCGTGGTCCTTCACCAGAGCCTCCATCTCCTCCTGGATGCCCTTATGCCACTCGGTGATATCCACATGCAGAGAGTAGTCACAGCAGGACTTGCTGTCAGCCCATTCCCTCCACTGGTCAAAGGCAGCCAGCAGGCTTGTCCCAGGCTCAGGAATGACGTGGTCAACTAAAAAGGAACAGACATTTGCATCATCAATCAGAAACTCAAGGATTAGTGACCAGTAGCTATCTTCCTAATTCTACCCTCAATAGGGAGGGCTTCAAAGTCAAGACAGTGATGTCTACAAACAGCTTCTAAAAATCCACTTAAATTCAGCTTACTACTCAAGAGAAAGAAAGCAGAAACTTGGCATGGTCTGCGTAACCCAGTGAAACCATGCATAAACTACCTAGATCTGATTTCCCAGTTCAGAATCCCTGAAAGCGCACACTTTCGTGGACAATGAGTCCTTATGGACAATGGCAGTGTCAAATGGCTGGCCAGAGCATTTAAACTCTTTGTGTGTGTGTGTGTGTCAATTGCTGCTTATGAGATGCCATTCCACCAGATGGCAGGGAACTTGAAGACGCTGGCCTGAAGCCATGCAGACCCGCCCTTTTAAAAGGTCCACAGCATATCCACTCTCTCATCACCACTCACATTTCTGCAGCATAATACCACTTTGTAATTTAAGGGTGATCTTTCATCTTAAAAGTTCAAAGTGTTTTTTAAATGGTGGCTATTGTTACATTATTATTGAGCAAGGCTATTAGGAGGACTAAGAACTCTGGACTTAGACTGACCTGAAATTGCTCCATCACATAGCAGTAAGGTAACTGAATAAACTACTTAATTTCCACTAACCCTAAATTTCTGTAATGGTTTAAAAGAATATCTGCAATAAACATTTGCAAATGTGACAGTGTATCTATAAATCTTATGCCATTCCTCTGCTTAAAGGTTCCAGTGTTTTCTTTATTCTTCAGATAGAGCAAAGTCCTCAACAAGTCTTGGTGATCATGACCAGCTTGGTTCCTGCCTACCTACTGCTACAGTATCAACCTCGAGCACTCTGCTGCACAGTGCTCTCCACTACACTGGCCTCCCTGCAGTTCCTGCAATAGCTAGCTCTTGCTTTAACACATGCTTTTATCCAACCTAGGTCTTGAGGCATTCATCTGATTTCTGCAATGATAGAAGGTTTACCCAACTAGAAACATACTTGTAATCATGGTGCTTAAATAAATATTTAAAAAAAAAAGGTTTACTAGAAGTACCATCAATCTTCTCTGCACAGACACTACCATAACTAAAATAAATTGCCCAAGATCAAATCAAAGATGTGCAACAAATGAGATAAAAAATCCTGGACTCCTGACTCCTAATACATTCTGACTTGTTCTTTGAAATAAAGTATTAGCTTTTCTACACCTAGGGAAGCAGTTTTTGGTTAAGAAAATGCCAGCACTGGCAATAACAGTGAGCTCAGGTTTCTGAAATGGATCAAATCTTGCAGATACAGCTAAATTGCAAACAACTGAGCTTAGCTTTGTACACCTCAAAAATATGGATGTGTAAGCTGAATTTTCTCTTGAAATTTTTCATTTGAGCTAAGGCAGGGGTGTATTTCCCACATAGTGGTTAGGAGGTCAAAGGCCTCCTAACAATTCTTCATCAGCCAAGCCAGCAATTCAGTACAAGGGCCAGAGAATATTGAGCTGCTCAAGTCCTGTGGTGCTGCAAATTATTACCCAGGTCACTCCACAACACACAAGGGGACTTCAGGGCTATACTTGGGATGCTGAAGGGATCCTATGGCGCCAGTGATTGGTTGGGTTGGCTGTTAAGGTTGGCTAGATCCCTGTAATATGTATCTGGCACCCAAAATCTATCTTATTAGTATGTATAATTAAATGGACATGCATCTAGAACTGTATATTAAGATAACTAAGCAATAAGGTTAGATATTTCTAATGCAAGCCTGCCTCTACCTGGAAGAGAAGAAAAGAAAATGGAGACAAAGATGACAACAAAGATAGCTACAATGATGAGGGGAAAAAACTATAAAACGATGCCTTTCTAGGCCCCAGTCAGGGCAGAAACTACCTAGCCACTCCCCTTTCTTCATGTTTCCTCTCCCTTAAGCCTCATTTCAAAAGCAGCCAAAGGATCCCTTCAAATGTCTCTTCAGATCCTCTATCACTCACTGCTGCTCAAGTTCTTACATATCTGTTCACCATCTTTGGAGTAAAGCACACAGTCTTCCCATGGTTCCTGGCTTTCTTAGCCACTACCCTAGCTCACCTCTACCATTTCTCATTCATTGGCCTGCTCAACTCCTCCACAATCATTCCCACTTCTGTGGAAACCCATTCTCCTTGTTCTTGACTTAGAGAAAATATCTCCTCCTGTTCATCCTTACTAAAACCCAGGGTCATATCACCAGGTATAGTAGTTTGGGTACCAACTCTCCTAGTCTGCTATCTGCCTCCCCCACAGGGATGCAAATTTCCTCAGAGCACATCCAAGAAGTGCTCAATGAATGTTTTTTTATATATATAATTTTTTATTGAGACCAATGTGAATCACAGGTCTTCCACAGTTATATCTAAGGTACACAGTGACAGTGGCCATTCCCACTACCAGTGCTGACCCCCCTTCACAACTGTTCCAAGCATACATCTCATACCTCCACCCATAGCCCCCTGGATTGCTAACTGATATATAGCTTGTTGTAGTTTAGATCTCTTGATTCTATTGTCATTGACTTTGTATTGACTATTTAAGTCTGATCATTTTTTATTTCCACTCAATATTCATGAGATCACTTTGCCCCTGGTACCATCCACTTTTATTTTATGAATGTTTTAACAAATGAGTCAATGTTCCCAATTAGCTAACAATCAATCCTGCAAAATCACATCAAGCAGAAGGAGGTGTTCTCCTAAGAGCACAACCACATTGCCCTGCTCAGCCCCAAGAGTATGCAAGATCATTCTCTGCAAACAGCCAAAGCTCTTCTGATTTGCAGAGCCGAGAGCACACCAAAACCCAAGTCCTAGACAGCATCAATAAGGTTGAATTTTGTAGGATTGGTTGAAACTGGAGAACATGATCTTACTAAGTCCCAAGGACCTAATGAATCTCCCTTGCATCAAATTATGCATCATTAAACCATCCACCTCTCAACCCCTTCATACTGTTATGTCAGTCTTACCATGACATCCTGTCATGTCCGTCTGTCCCTACACAAAAAACATTATCACTAACAAATATTCTGTTTCTCTAGCTTTGGCTTCTGTGAATATCCAAAAACAGCTCCTAGAGTTATAAAATCTTGACCCAGAACACAAAGCAGAGCTGAGAACTTCATAGAAATAGGATGTTTCTCCCTACAGTTAGTGACATTGCAAAATGTGTCGATGAAAAGTTGTGCATGTTTTCCCACAGTTCTCTCTCCACAGCAGCTCTCGTGGGAGGAACTGCTCTCAGGCACAGGTCAGAATGTCAGAGTCACTTCCCAAGACAGCAGAGTCCTAAGCACTCTGGCCTGAAAACATCATGCAGTGAACTCAGTTTTTTCTCAACTTTCCTTAAATGTCCCCTCAACTTTCCAGGCTCTAAAAGAGCCTGGCATCTACGCTGCTTCCAGCACCTCTCCACTACTATAAGACCTGAGGGACAATAATCAAGCCAACCTTTCCTTTCAGTGAAAGAGAATGAGCTCTGAGGTGACATGGGTGGTGAAAGAGAAAGACTCCAGGTTGTGGCTCTTGTCTTTTGCTGTCTATTCTTTGGACACTTCATGTCCTCCTCTTAAAGCAGACTTGAAAGAACCTACTCTGCAGGAATTTGGAAATTTAAGAAGTAGAAGAAAAAGGTAGCTGGCTAGATGACACATGATGCTGAATTTTCATCCCTGAGATGAACAACTGAAACATCTCTGTGATTTGGGAGACAGGCCTGGGAATCTGGTTCATACAGAAACAGAGGCCACATCCTAGTAGAGTGACCCAGAATTAAATGCTACAACCAGTAGCCAAAGTGCTGTCATCCAGAAGACATCAGCTGTTTCCAAAGATTTTTTGTTTTTATTTTTGCTATTTCTCTAAAAATTGTCTAAAGAAAACCTATATATTTTTTGATGTATAAGTCACAGATCACAACTTCAGTCATCTAGAACAGTCAGTGGTTTTTCATATAATCAAAGTTGTATAACCATCAGTTACGTCGCTTTAGGATACCATCCAAAGAGAAATTGCACCTGAGAGCAGCCTCCTCTTCTTCCATAAACCTTGCAACTCCCAGCAATAACCAAGTGCTTATTTGATTTCTGCCTCCAAAAATTTGTTTGTTCTGACATTTCATATGGAATCTTCAAATGAAAGATCGTCCTTTATTCACTTAGCATATTTCCAAAGTTCGTTGGTGCACTGAAGCATGAACCAACATCTGATTCCGTCTGACTGCTTTGAGAGGTTTAGATATGTATGCTATTTTTATGTTTCGTTATCCCAAGTGTTATTTCAAAGCTCCTCCTTGAATTTATAGACAGTGCACACCTTTGATGTTCGCAGTATTTAAAAGACCCAATCTTATTTTGAAATCATTGTAGATTCAGGAGAGGTTGTGAAAAATAAAAGTGATTCCCAGACCCTTCACCCAATGTCCCTACTGGAAAGATTCTATCAAAGATGGCTGTGACAACACACCAGAGATCCAACACTGACATGCTCCAGGAACCTTCATTTGTAAAGTCAGCAACTGGTGTTTCTGACTGGGTTTTGAGAAGCCCTTTACATTTAAAACTCAGACATGCATGGCACCTCTTCATTATCAGTAGTGCAAGTCACAGTGTCAAGAAAGAAAAATGAGTGAGAGAGAATAAGAGAGATTGTATGTGTATGAGAGAGAGAGAGAGAGACAGAGAAAGAGACAGAGACAGAGAGAAATAAAATGCATGCCCCAGAAGCAGGCGAGAGAGGGCAGGTGGGAGAGAAGAGGGGATCAGGAGAGTGATATGGAAACTAGGAACACTGGGAGTTTTTTTGTGTGTGTGTGTGTGTGGTTTTTGGGTCACACCCGGCAGTGCTCAGGGGTTACTCCTGGCTCCATGCTCAGAAATTACTCCTGGCAGGCACAGGGGACCATATGGGGCACCGGGATTCGAACCGATGACCTTTTGCATCAAAGGCAAACGCCTTACCTCCATGCTATCTCCTGGGCCCCTGGAGGGAGTTTTGAAATGCACACTGGTGAAGGTTGCTGAACATTGTATGACGGTAATCAAGCACAATTTTATCTTTAAAAAAAATTATTATGGGGGCCGGAGAGATAGCATGGAGGTAAGTCATTTGCCTTGCATGCAGAAGGTTGGTGGTTCGAATCCTGGTATCCCATATGGTCCCCCGAGCCTGCCAGGAGTGATTTCTGAGCATAGAGCCAGGAGTAACCCCTGAGCATTGCCAAGTGTGACCCCCCCAAAAAAAAACAAAAAATAAGATTTGTATTTAAAAAAATTATTATGAACAACCTTGTAACCATATGTTTAAATAAAAAAAAGTTTAAAAAAAAAGAGGGGCTGGAGTGATATTACACCAATGGGGTGTTTGCCTTGTATATAGCCAACCTGGGACAGACCCGGGTTCCATCCCCAGCATCCCATATATTTCCCCAAGCCTGCTAGGAGCAATTTCTGAGTGCAGAGCCAGGAGCAATCCCTGAGCACCACTTGGTATGGCCCAAAAAAACAAAAAATAAAATAAAAGAGGAGTTAGACAAAAAAAAAATCAACACAGATCACGGAGATGGGATTGTAGAGATAATACAGAGGTAAGGTATTACCTTATATGCATTCGACCCAAGCACCAAATATGGTCCCCCAAGCAAGGAGAGATGCCGGAGCACAGAGACAGGAGTAAGCACTGAGTACTACTAGGTGTAGCCCTCAGACAAATAATGAAACAGAACTGGCAGTGAAATCTTGACTGCATCCTGATTCCAGACCTGAATAGATGAGCAGAAAGTGTACTACACAATCTGCTACCAAGACAAGCAAGCAGATAGAGAAGGAGAAATAGGGTCTAGCCAAAGCCTCATACACAATATCATGCAGGTCAGTAAAAGCAGCTTAGTTAGCACACACCACATACCTTTCCATGGACATGTAAACTATCAGAACTGTCCATCTCCTGCTCCCCATTCCAAAATCATCACTGCCTCTATTCCCACTGCCTGCATTTAACTCTGTGTGCCCCTGCCTCTCTTTTCACTTTAGATAATTTATCAGAATCACAAACAAACCATCAGGGGCTGAGAGAGCATAGACCACAGCTTGCTTAGCCACGTGGCTTCCCAAGCTGGTCTTACTAGGTCAATTCCCAGGTGAGCCATTCAACAAGGAATGGCTTTCACTGGAACAGATAAAAGTCTTTGGGAGCCTTGCCTGCCAGTTAGAATAACAGTTTTGTTAGAATAACAGTTTTGTTCTAGAAAAAAAAAAGACACAAAGGGAGGAGGAAGTTGTGCCTGGGCTGTGAGGTGGTCCATAAGGAGAAGTAGTAAAGACAGACCAGGCTGTGACACCAGGTGGTAACAGACAGCACTCTGGGCTTCTAATTCTTCACTGTAAAATGGGGCTAAGGCAAGCATCAACCCAATGGGTTCTGGTGAGCTGTAAATGAGTAATAAGGGAACTATCCAGGATTACTGAAGAGATATGATCAATAAGGGTCTATAGAAACATTATGCTCCTTTACAAGGAAAATGTAACAATATCCCATGAAGAATTTTGATGCAACAAGAGTATAAGCTACCTTACATAAGTAACAATCTGCCTTATACAATCTTTTACTCCTGCAGTGCAAAGCAGCATTTTCTTAAAAGCTGAAACAACCTAGAATCTTGGGCCTAGATTTCTTTTTTTTTGGGGGGGGGGGGGCGGGCCACATCCGGTAACACTCGGGGTTTACTCCTGGCTATGCACTCAGAAGTCACTCCTGGCTTGGGGGACCATATGGGACGCCGGGGAATTAAACCACAGTCCGTCCTAGGCTAGTGCTGGCAAGGCAGACACCTTACCTCTAGCGCAACCGCGCGGGGCCTGGGTCTAGATTTTCTTACCTATCAAGCAACAGGACTGAACACTCCATCTCTGAGAATATAGTATGTTTGTGATTGTGGGATAATACGGAGTTTAGTATACTACACAAGTAATAGTCCAACAGGATAGACATATCTAGCATTTGTATTTCTCTTCCCTGTAACGGCCACCCCGAAACACCACATGGGGGCTGCCCTACAGAAGGCGTTCAATGAGCACTGCAGAGATCAGACAACATGCCTATTTGTGCCTCTGCAGAGCAGGGCCACAACCAAATCTAGTTCTGGCACCTTTGGGAGTCTAGCTCCCAGGTCTCATTATGGGCTCCACAGCTGAACACACCAAATCTGATAACCCCCAGCACTATACCAAAGTCCCTGGAGGCAAATAGCTCTACCACTTATACCCTACATTTGCCAAAACCCCTCACTGACAAGGAGTCCACTGCCTTAAGTAGTGATCAAAGAAAGAATATTAACTACGATAGAGAATGGATATCAGAACATGAGAGAAATGATCAATATACTCAATATTTATTGAGTATTGAGTATTTTATTGAGTATTTTCTATGATCCTAGAACTATTCCACATCTCTTCCAGAAACAAATTTTAGTTTTTTGGTTTTTGAGCCACACTCAGCTGTGCTCTGGGTTTACTCCTAACTCTATGTTCAGAATGGGCTGCTGGGAATCAAACTCAGGTCTACCATGTACAAGGTAAATACTGTCTCTCTGGCCCCAGATGTCAATCAAGTCTTACAACCACCCTTTGAGAGAAGAGTCAATGCAGGTTCCAGTTTTTAGCTGAAGAAGCCAAAGACCAGTGAGATGATGGAACTTGCTCACATTACTAAAAAGGTGCTGAAAACCTAACATACAGAAGATGCCAGCATTCAGAAAACAGTCAAACCAAAAAAGGCCCATGGACTTTACCAGTGCAGACATTGGCTCACAGAGATAGAATTGAATCCAAGTATGACCCTGATTCCCTTAACCACCCTAGCTCAAAGAAGAGCAAGAGAGGTGATGAGTGGAGAAGTGAGATGCAGTCCTCACCCTTCTATTTTATAATAGCAAGTACCAAATTCAATAGACAGGAAAGGGCAACAGGTCCCAGGCATGTCACCACCTGCTCCTAACTTCTCCAACCCTCTCTCCAAGGGACATGAGCCAAGCCCATGTCTCTGTCCCAAAAGATCTTCATCTGGATTTTCAAATGAGTCTATACCTATAAACCAGTGAGCCATAAGTAAATACTTAGCACCCACCAAACACTGCTAAAATTGGGCAGCCAGAATCTGCTGAGAATATGAACTAGGGCATAAGCCATTGAAAGGCATTTATAAAATAAACAACCTCTAATGATTGATCAGCCAGCTGTGGAGGAAACAGAGGCCAGTGTCAGAAATCATGGCCTGAAATGTTGAAAATACAGCTAGTAGAGAGGCCTTTGATGTACAGAAACGACCTTTATAGGCCTCAGGCTCCAGCCCAAAATGGCTTGTCCTTCATGAAGCTCTGGAACATTTAATGCAGGTGAAATGCCATTTCCTCACTTCCCAGTCATCTTTGGTCCACTGCCCAGACCCCTGAATCTGCCCTGCCAGTGTTCCGAAGGTGCCGAGATTCTCCCATTACCTTCTCCACAAACCCTCTTGAGCCTCCTGTGCCCTTGCACTGTGACAGCTCACCACATCCTGTGCTTCAGATATTGCTCTCAGACCTGCCTCCCCCTCTTGAACAAAAGAGCAGCTCTCTTTGTTTCCCACATTTTCAATGTCCATGAACCTTTCTTACTTAATTGAATTTATCTTCATCTTACTCAGTTACATTTACCAAAAAGTCTTGGGAGGGTGACTTGAGTAAGTGAATAGCAATAGCAGCTCCTCTCTGGCTGACCTGCATGGGGCTCCCCATTTCTTTCTTTTTATTATAACACAGTGATTTACTAAGTTGTTCAGAATACGGTTGTTTTAGGTCTTAAATGTTCCAAAACCAATCCCACCACCTGTGTGACTTTCCCTCCATCAGTGTCCCAGTTTTCTACCCACTACCCCAACGTGCTCCCTGGCAGGCACAAACAAATTTACTTCACATTGTTTGGTATAATACAAAAATAAATGGAATTATCAAAACTTAGATCAATTAGACTCAATTTGTGATAACTGTTATATCTCACAATGGTGTTACTGAAGATATTTTCTGAGGATTTACTGAGCTGGTTGGTGCTAGCTGCTAATTGAACCTTCTGTGTTACTATTTAGGCTCATCGAGCTTGATGGTCTTTTATGCAATTTTCCCATCTGATTTGCTGTGATCCTACTGAGCTATGAAATTTTGGAGGTGTCTCATGGTTTTATATGTGGCCACAAGGCCCACGAGCTGTAGTGTTGGAATGATACGGTGGTTTGGCAGTTTGAAAAGTTTGATGAGGGGTTCAGTGTGGAGCTAAACTTTTTCTTTACTGGCTGGAGTTGGGTGAGGCTGCAGAAAGAGAAATTTGCCTGCCCACATTCCAGGAAGTCCCCAGAGACTCTTCTACATGGTAAGAAAAAGAGACCTGGATTAGGTATGGAACTGGCCTTTTCTCTGCTAGCAAGATGGTAGGGGCTGTTGGGTTTTCCAGTGGTGGAGGAGGTTGTGGGGAAACTCTGTGTGCCCCCATTCTGACAATACCCCAGACTTTTTAGCCTATAGACAGACTGGTCCAACCTGGGAAGATTCAACTGTCTGTGGGATTTTGTTTAGAGATTGGTTGTGGAACAGAACCTTTCTACATTGTAGAGTGTTGATGTGGCTGTAGAATGCTGTGTCTTGGGGCAGAAAAAGGGACTCTGGTGGGTTGCAAGGGACACCCCATTTCTTACTGTCTTTCTCTCTGGCTCCCTGTTCTCAGCTCTTTCCTCTCTTTCTCCTCCAGATCTCCCTCCCCAATCCTCTTCTTTTCAGATCCTTCTCAGTGGATCTGAGCTGCACTCACTGGCTGATGCATTTAGAAAGCCAACCCCTTCCTATCTCCATAATAAATCCCCAGAAGGTGAGAGACTCCCCCACCCCGAAACACCCTGATGTCCATAACTCTTATCAGGGTTGCACCTCATGGACAAAAATTAGCTGTTCAAACATAAGCTGAGAAACAGTATGTAGAGTTGTAGCCCCAGCCTATGTCCACCTGGTTTCCCCACTCCAGGGCTGTGTCCACTGGAATGCAGGCCACTGGGAGTCCAGGAGTCAACACTCAGTTTAGGAAAGGAATCAGGTAAAGGAGGCCCAGAGGCCAAGTCCAGAGTAGTTTCTGGTCCCAAAGACCTCTTATTCTCCCAACTTTACAACTGAGGTCCCCATTTTAGGAAAATAAGCCACCCTGATGAAGACTGACTGTAACGGGAATGAGAGGACTACGCCCATTTCCTATCACTGCTTGCATTCACTTAGAACCAACATCAACTATACAAGGATAGAACTATTTAGTGGCTCGTATCTTATCTGATGCTCATATCAGGTATGTAGGGCAAGCTTCAAAGCTATGTCAGTGTGTATCACATGATTTGCCTGTAGTCATACAGACATGAGCTCCGAACTCAAATCCAAGTATTGTTTCAGTCTTGACTAAGTACCACTTCCAGCATTTCTACAAATAGCTCTCACCTCAGCTTTCTACATAAACCCATTTCTAACATCAAAAAATGAAGGGTCACTTACGTGGGCAGCTAATGAAGGGAACCCAATGGACAGTGGAGAAAAAGAGCCAATGTGAGTAGTTGAAAGTCAATTCGGGGTGTCAGGTAAAAAGCTTGTCAAAATGTCAGCACCTCATTAAAACCCTTTTGAGGACTGGTGCCCCTTGCACGTGGTCTCCTTGCATGCAAGATCAAAGGCCAGGCTAATGAAATCTGTGTGTGGTGATGAATGATCATTTATCATGTGCAAATCCTTTAAGTGACAAACTGAACAATGAGCAGAATATTCTCATGGAGTCATCAAAAGCAAATACTCAGGGGAGAGGAGAGCCTGAAGGCCCATCTGTAGACATCATGGGGTCAACCTTCCCAGGAAGGGGCCCCCATGGGGAGCCAAAGTGACCTACTTTGCCAGAAGTGGCTTTAGCAACCTCCATGGAAGGACTTGGCTTGTTCTTTACCCACTCAGCATAGATGTGTAAAGTACTGGCTGCAGGAGCTAGAAAGACAGTACAAAGGGTAGGGTACTGACCTTGCATGCAGTTGACATGGTTCCATTACTGGCACTTCATATGGTCCCCCAATCCCATCAGGAGAACTCACAGGCAGGAGTAAGCCCTGACACAGCTATGTGTACCCAACCATCAATACCCCCAAAAAAGGTTAGTGGCTGCAGAAAAGGTTTCACAAAACTATGAATGGTGAGGACAACATACAAGAAAGGATGCTTTTCACCATCAGGAGTACTTAAGGGCTTCAGTTGTTAGTATACAATAATGCTATTAATTGTCCATGTGTAACTGGAAAAAGCAAACTGGTAAAATACACCTAAAGAAACAACTCATGCCTGAAATCAAGTTCAAATCGAAACTCAGGCTGAGGTAGATTAATTGTGGGACATATTTGTAGGGTACTTGCATGTGTGATATCCTGGCACAGATATCAAGAATTTTGAAAAAGGGAAGAAAGAAGGAAGGAGGAAGAACCAGAGAAGAAGAAGGAGGTGGAGGATATTTTCATAATTTTGATGATAAAAGTGCACCCCAAAAGTTTCTAGAGTTGTTAAAATGAGATTTGGGGCTAAAGAGATAGCACCAGGGTTGACCCCAAAACCAAGATGATAATATTATCAGTAACAATAAGATGAAGCAATGCTAGAATTCTAGGCTTAATCCAAAATCTGGGTTGTTGCCTTTATTTTTTCTTATAACAAAAGATATCTTAATAATAGTTAATAATTTCTATCATTTTCCAGATTGCATGTATGCAGATCTTCCAGATTCCATTTATGTGGTTATAATTAGGATCTCCCACTGTTAACTGTAATGGTTGTTTGTTTCTATTTTCTGGAATATCATGTGAACTTAGATCTTCATAAGTAATTTAAGGGCAAGACCATAAGAACAGTGTCTGGGGTCACTCCCAGCAGTTTGCAGACATGCAGGGAAGAAGCCTGAGCCTGCAGCTCCCACATACAAAGCATAAGCTTCAGTCATCTCTCTGGGCTCAGCACCTTCACAACTTTTAGAGAGAACTATTCTTGGTAAACCTGCTATACCTTAATATTTCCCTATGTTAAAATTACCAGTTGTTTCTAATTTCTCTCTGAACATATCCACACATTATCTCTCCCAGTCAGTCACATGATGTTCTCGGGAAAGAATGCCTACATCTGGAATGCTCGAGTAGGCAAAAGCTCCTTATACAAGTGACCACTTTACATTGCAAAAGCATCACTACTTATGCTGCCACCAACATCACATCAGGAAGTGACCCAGTGCTGAAATTTTCATTTCAGTTGTCTGCTATTTGGAGGAGTTGACGTTTTAAATAAAGTAAAAACCCTCTCACAAGGCTATTTCCCAGATAAATTGCCTACTTCCAAGACCTAAAGATATGACCGAGTAATACCAGAGACCAGATAAACCTGCTATAGAAAAAAGTTATTAACAACGAAAAGGGATGTGATTCAAACTCTGTCCATCCTGCATTGTCATTCTAGAATCTTCAGCTCTCTCTCAACTTCAGAATCCTAAGATGACTTGTTCTGAGACAGGAAATGGGCAGGACAGCAGCAGGCCTGGGACAGGGCCCAGTTTCTCAGGCCCAGGTGCTCAGAGAAAAGCTGTGCTTTGAGTGCTTTTTGCATAGGTTCACACACAAGCTGGCCCCTAGTAGAAAGTGCCATCCCCAAAGCAGGGTGACGACATGGTGGCAAGGGGCAGAGGCAGAGGGATCCAAAGGCAAAGCTCTCAGACGAGCCCGTTATAAAGCAAAGGTCCATGCATTATTTTTCCAAGTGATGTTGAAACTGCTGGCTAACAGGGGGAGACGGTTCTGTTTCCTGCAATTAGACAGGCATTTTATGGCTGAAAAGGAGCCAAGCTGAAAGGCCTCTCATCTCTGTACACCGCTGAGAGAGGGAGAGTTTGCTTCAGATTAATGTTCCAGTCCCGGAATCATCTCAGCAGTACTGGCTCCCTGAGAGAGACTCTACACATCAGCAGCCTCACAGGGCTGTGAGCCCACTAGCTCTCCAAGGCACAGGGCCACATCTGGGCCACCACACCACCATCACTCATGAAAGCAATGTTAGAGAAACAAAAACAGCTGTGTGTAAATGGCCTCCAGAGCTGCTAACTGTCTACACCGTATGTTCTGGAAAAGGGAGCCTGATGAAAACCCACAAGAACACAGCAGAGGTTCAGCGCTCTGGCTGTTGGGACTCATCTGTCTGTTAAAACCTGTCTCTGCCTAGAACCAATGAGGCTCTAGAACCTTGGACAAGTTACTTAGCACCTCCATGCCTCAGTTTCCCGGCATACTAAATCAGAAGAGCAAATGTGAACACACAGAATATAGGTATTAAAAGGTCATGGAGCCAGAAAGAGAATACAGCAGGCAGCCAATCCAGGTTCAATCCCCAGCACCCCATATAGTTCCACAAGTCCCTCCAGGAGTGATCCCTGAACAGAGCCAAAAGTAAGTCCTGAGCACTGCTGGGTGTGGCTCAAAAACAAAAGGAAGTGGGAGGAACATGAAAGCTGAGGTCAAGAATTTTTGAATCAGAATCCCTGATCTGCCACACACAGCTGTACAACCTGAGCATCCTTTACCGGACAGGACCACAGTTTTCTTATCTATAAAAGATGACAGTAACACCTAGGAAATGACATCTGTAAAGGACTGACAATAGTACAAGAAGCATAAACATCTGCTCACTTCTGGAGGCTGCTGGGCCTATTCCTGGCATATAGCCTTGTTCCAGGTTACCTGGAGATGTACTGTGATGAGGTGAGGCCTTGGCCCCCTTAAGGACACTGTACCTAGGCCAGGGACAGTCCAGTGCTTCTTGTAGCTCAAGTAGTAGGGAAAGGTCTCTGTCAAGGGAGTTTAAAGTGAAAAAACAGGAAGATCTGGGAGAAGGGCTCAAGTGGAGGCCAAGCTACCCTCAACAAGGAAAGCATGGAATCTGCATTATCCACGTAGCACAACAGTCTTATACATAGAACTTCACAAGACCAAACTGAACACAACAAACCTGCCCTGTTCACAAAATGAGTCGGCACTGTGATAACATAAAAGTTAGCAAACCCTGGAGCAAGAAAAATCAAGAGACCTGTGTTGACAGGTACAAAGTGTGGGTCTTTCACCTTCTAGGGACTTACTTCCCCACACTATTCTCCCACAGTCCCAACATCATAATGGAAATGATTTTACTATCAAGCAAAATACAATGTACAGTACTGAACAAATTCACCCTCCATCTTATAAAAGCACAAACCCACCCTCATTAACAGAGATCATGACATTCCAGAACCAGTGAAAATCATCCTTGAGCTGTCCTTGAACCATCATGTCAGTCCTACCTCCATATAGTGAAACTGTATTTTGGGAAAACCCTGGTGACAGGCAGTTGGGCTGGTTCAAGGCCCTGACTGCTGACTTTTCCTTTCCACTTGGAGAAGAGATGTCCCAGCAACAGATTAAATTTTCAGAGTGTCTAGTACAGGCAGTCTAAGGTCCTGCATAGCCTGAGCTCACCACTGTCATCAGCTCCAATTACCAGACACAGCACTTGGCCACCGGTATGATGATGATCAGAGTGCGAGACTGTGTGTGCGTGTGTATATGTGTGTGTGCGTGTGCGTGCGTGTGTGCGTGCATGCATGGGCATGTGTATGGCACCAGAAATGCACCCCAATCTACTTATACTACTTCTCCTGGCCTTTAGGACAATTTAAGGAAATGAAGGAGACTTTCCAATTCTTACCACAAGTCTGCCATAAATAAATTCCAAACTATATAGGCATTGTACGAAGAGTGCAGGAAAGTAGGGCTTGGGGATAGGAAGACACATGAATAAGAAAAAGGGGCTCACATAGAGCCAGGTCAGGGTCAGACTGAGGCACTCAACCTCAAAAGAGGGGCAGCAGCTGGTTTTGTAGAGCCAGATGAGGAGCCTGGGGAAACATGTGAATAATGAATGACACTTCCTCTGTTTGTCTCAGCTTTTGGTTGCCCGGGGCTACCAGACCACAGATTTGGTGCTGGCCTGCCAAAAATAAGAGATTACAGGGCTGTGTGGAACATCACACACAAAAATAAAAGCCATACCACAATGCTTTCACGTGCAAAGATGGTTTGTCTCAGTTTTCCTTCCTGCTGGCTCCTTGTTGAGAAGACATTCCAACTATAAACTCACAGGCTGCAGCTTGAGTCCAAAGAATAATCAACAGAACACATATACTCACAAACATAAAATGCAAGTCTGTCAAAATGCCCCAGCCAAAGTCACTGTCAAGAGGGAAAACAATCAAATTAAATGATTTGAAAGCGTAGGGTTCTGATAACGAGAGTCCCTCTGGAACTATGAACTGCAATAAAAAATGTGCTGTTTGCGCTCACTTTACTTTGGGAACTCATTTATGGACATATACCAAAAAGAGATAGTAGCCTCTACTACAATAACAACTGGTATGTACACAGGATGTTAGAAAGAAAGCAACTATTCCACACTTTAGCACAGTTCCACTGTAGAGAAAATAGAAGGCCCTACATAGGCCACATATAGGGTCTTCTTTACTCTATGCACCCCTTCACTGGATTGGAGCTCAAGCCAAAAGCAAACACATGAGAAGTTTGGTTTCATTTCTGTTTATTTGTGTTACACAACTCTTATCCTTGCACCCCCTCCATATAAAGTTGGGCACGGAAGAGGAATTGGTGATGTCATCTGTTGACTGGGATCTATCTAGAGTCAACGGGTGTTTTCCTCCTCAGGACTTGGATTGAATCCAGAAGCACAGCACATCATTGAGCTGAGCCATTGTCCTCCCATGTGCGCCTCATCTAGGGCCAAGGGCTAACTGTTCAATGGTCTTTTCTTCTTCCAATGGATTAACAAGACTCTGATCAAATCCAATGTATCTGGACAATATATTTAAGGGACCCAGTTGTTCAGGGACCCTTTAAGTACACTTGAGCAGTTTGAGTTCAGAGTCATCACAAACACCAGCCCAGACTTCTGTACATAAATTCAAACACTTCCTCACATTATATTCTCTTCCTTCCCTGGAAGGACAGGCTTAGAGATGATAACCTAGATGCAAAGTATAACTCCAAGGGAACTGTGTATGTAATTCCTTTAAGTACAAAGACACTTACATCCCAAAAACAGGAAACCAGAAAGAAATTAGGGAGAAGGGGAAAGGGAGAAAATTTCAGTTATCTCATCCATCATCTTCTTTGCTCACAAACTGGTGTAAGTCTACCCAAACTTTCTAGATCCACACTAGATTTTATTCTTGACAAAGTTAGATTCTTAATTTTAATTTTACAGTACTGAAGGCATACTATATCCTTTCCAGTTTTGACTCAAGCACCCTGATTGACAATACTATTAATA
>PVKC010017028.1:0-20538 GCA_004027635.1 Crocidura indochinensis
GACCACAGACACTGGCTGAGCTTGGCCACTCTGCTCTAAAGGAACCAAACGAAAAGACCCAGGACCCCCAATACCCAGGACTGATATGGAGCTGACAGAGTTCCCTGTGGAGCAAATGTAAATGATGAGTGCACACAGCTGGTTTTGGCACATGCATGCAAACACGCATGTACATGGCTGGTTAGACAGACGTGCACAGATACATGGCTGGTTTTGGCATCCATGTATACACACATACTCGGCTGATTTCAAAAGGTAACAGGACTGGGCCCGGAGAGATAGAACAGCGGTGTTTGCTTTGCAAGCAGCC
The DNA here is from genome assembly GCA_004027635.1 of Crocidura indochinensis. Classification (NCBI taxonomy): domain Eukaryota; kingdom Metazoa; phylum Chordata; class Mammalia; order Eulipotyphla; family Soricidae; genus Crocidura; species Crocidura indochinensis. Next base: position 311 of record PVKC010017028.1, read on the forward strand.
GATCCAGGACCTAAGGTGGTTGGTTCGAATCCCGGTGTTCATATGGTCCCCCGTTCCTGCCACGAGCTATTTCTGAGCAGACAGCCAGGAGTAACCCCTTAGCACTGCCGGGTGTGGCCCAAAAACCAAAAAAAAAAAAAAGGTAACAGGACTGGGTGAGTAGACTCTGGATACTGGCAGCCTTTCACCGCACATGCCTCTTCTTCTGGTCCCCCCAGTCTAACCATCAAAGCATTCCTTATGGTGCTAAGACAGTGTGTATATGAGTATGTGTGTGCATGGGTGTTGTGCGTGCTTGTGTGTATGTGAGTGTCTGTGTATAACTGTGTATTTGTGTCTTGTGTATCCATGTATGCAGGTGTCTGTCTTTGTGTGTATCTGAGTACATGTGTCTGTGTGTGCACATGTGTATATACATGCATTTGCAAGTGTGCACAAGCACAGTAAATCAGAATAACCAGTGCAGAACTGGTTCCAGGCACCCATTTCATAGACAGGAAATGAGAAAATGAAGCCTTGATTTTCCGTCTGAAAAGTGTGGTTGGCACTGGGGCTCCGAATGCACAGCATGTTTCAAACCCACAAAATCTGAAGCTTACTGGGTCACAGCCCAGGCAGGAGGGAGCCATGGCGCAGAGGCATCTGAGCTGTCCTAGAAAGAGCATGATCCACCATCCCAGTCCCAGAGACCCTCCTAGGCACCCAGCCCTGTGTCACAGGTACCCAAGGGGTTTTCCCCAGGCCTGTGATTCTGTCTCCACACTCACTCACAGACTCCAAAAATGGGCTCTTTTGTCTTCCTTTGCTAAGAGCTGTGAGGTTCAGGTTAGGAATTCAAAGTGTAATGGAACTTCGGGATAAAACATCTTCTAGTAGAACTGTGACTTTAATTCTGAAAGGTCACCTCACATATAATAAATGATTTTCCAAGATGGCTAATTAAGTTATTAACCTGTTCATTTTGAAATACTTTCAAATGTATGGGAAGAGCTACACGAAGGGATGAGATTGTCCAAATATCTGCATATTATACCTTTTCTGCAGTCTGAAGTAATTCCATACCTTGGACTCTGAAGGCTTCTACAGTCTATGTTTCCAGATAACAAGTGCATTACCCCCACAGAATTCCATGACAATGATAAAACTCAGGAAACGAAGCAGAAACAATAAAACAATCTCATACACAGGAAGGCTCAAATCTCATAGCTTCTACACCAATACCTTCTGCAGCAAAGATTTTCCTGATTCAGAATTACATCTTTGACTTAGGTGTCATACTCTTTAATCCTTTAATCTGGGACCACTTTAAACCCTTATTTCAGGACATGCCAGTTTCTGAAATTATATCAGTTCCTCCTTGACAACATCAGAATTCCCGGGAGATCCCGGGTTCCATCCCAGGGTGCTAGGCTGATTCTACCTCACCACCAGAGCAAAGGATGATGCTTTGCCCCAAAAATTTTTTTTCAGCTTTTGGGTGTTCAGGGATTGCTTCTAGTTCTGTTCTCAGGAATTCCTTCTGGAGGGGATGGAGGATCATGTGTGATGCTGAGGATCAAACCTAGTTTGGCTGCATGCAAGACAAGTACTACTGCTCTAGACCCACTCTGTTTCCCTGTTCACTGTTGGTTTTGTAGGTTTTTGATTCACCACTGGTTTTGAAAGTTTCTGGAGTAGAACTTCCACGTCATCGCTACTTTCCATTCTATATCCATTACCAAAGTCTAGTATTTGGGGGAAAGGCAGACTGAAGGGATGGTGCTCAGAGACAACCCCTGGGGTGCTCAGGGGACTATGTGGAGTTCTGGGAAAGGAAAGGGACTTAAACCTTGCAATATCTCTCTAGTTCCAAAGTGCTAGAGTTTTAAAGTTAACTTTAAAAAAATTATAAACCAAAGTGCTTATCTCAATGACAATTTTTGAGGGGCCACACCTGGTGATGCTCAGGAGTTACTCCTGGCTATGTACTCAGAAATTGCTCCTGGCTTGGGGGACCATATGGGATGCCAGGGGATCGAACTCAGGTCCATCCTGGTTCAACCACATGCAAGGCAAACACCCTGCCACTGTGCTATTGTTCCGGCCTCATCAATGACAATTTTTTAATACTGGATCATTGAAACCATCAAGTGTAACAAAGGCTCAGAAGCCTAACTACAAGCATCTCATTCTTGCTGTACCATTACATTCTGAAGGGTCTCAGAATCTAGGGGAGGAAAATAATTTTCCTGAATGTGCACTTTTCTAGTGACACTTAAACCGGAGACTTAAAGCAAACAATCTAGATTCATGCATTATATTTATATCATTGCTAATATATAAATAATGTATCTTTCTCAGGTGCATTATTATATAGTTTATATATGAAGCTAAAGTCACTTTTTGAATACACTTCAAAACAATACTGAAAAAATTGAATAACTATTCCTGTAACTAAAAAATTTGCTCTAAAGAAGTCTAGTTCAGGGGCCCGGGAGATAGCATGGAGGTAAGGCATTTGCCTTTCATGCAAAAGGTCATCAGTTTGAATCCCGGTGCCCCATATGGTCCCCCGTGCCTGCCAGGAGCGATTTCTGAGCATGGAGCCAGGAGTAACCCCTGAGCACTGCTGGGTGTGACCCAAAAAGACCCAAAAAAAAAAAAAACAAAGAAGTCTAGATTAGAATGTTTTTACTATAATTGCAATTTCCTTTCAAATGTATGAAAGTTGTGAAATAAATACTTCATGTTAGTAAAAGCAGATATGATTTCTTAGCAAAGATTTTTAGGGACGAGAGGGAAAGAAATGTTACCTACTCTCAGGCAGAAAATGTACTATAATTATAACTGTTACCAAGTCACACCCAACAATACAACAATTTCTTCTCAAAGATTACATTATAACCCAATCATGGGACTGTATAGGAGAAATCATTACTCTCTAATTTGCAGATAGCAAGAAATGATCTAATGCAGAAAAACGATCCAGTGTGGGGCCAGAGTGATAGAACAGTGGGTAGAACATTTGCCTTGCATGCAGCCGAGTTCAATCCCAAGCATCCAATCTGGTCCCCCGAAATGCCAGGAGTAACTTCTGAGCACAGAGCCAGAGGCAATTCGAGTGCTTCTGGGTGTGGTCCAAAAACCAGATTTAAAAAGAGAAAGAAAATGACTGGCTCTTCCACCAAGCTCCAAAAGAAAATAATGGCCACTGATACTTCTCAGTAGTCTGATCCAGGTTGATACCTCAGCAGCATTCTCAGAAAGGGGACTGTGGGGCCAGTCCCCTTTCTGCATGAACTAGAGCAGTCCAACAACATCTATACCCTACAACAGAAATGGCCCAGCTCTGTGATTTAACCTTATTAAACCTTCAAACCACCAAATTTGTTTCAGATCCTTAAATCTGAAACATGTAGTAGCCACACAACACTTCAAAATTTTATAGTGGTGTCAGCCCAGTACATCACTGAAAATCAGATAGGAAAGTTACATAGTAATCTACCAAACTCAGTGATCCTAAACAGTAACACAGAATTCTCTCTGTGTAATACAGAAGCTACTCCCAGATATATACAGCCCCCAAACTGGCAGAGCCAAGAATACAGCGCTGCTTAGGTCTTATGGACCTTCAGTACAACCTCAATAATCTTCGGGGGTTCCCAGGGAGACACCCAACAATACCGGGTACTCTTTGTGCAGGGCAGGTAAGTGCCCCAACTGCTCCTTTCCAGGCCCTCAGTGAATAAAACTAACAGTTCTCAGATGGCTGAAAGAACTAATAAGGAAGAGTTCTTGAGAAAACAGAAAACTAATTTGCAAAAGAGCATTTTAAAGAGTAAAGAGGGAAGACTGCACAGAGGTCAGTGCAGAAGACGAAGAGGATATTAGCATATTTTAGAAGAAGAAAATTTTCTCTGGGGTCAATCTGCAAGCTATGAGCACTGACACAGAAAGCAAGATCCAGCTCATACGGTGTTGTTTAGAATAATCCAAAGGCCAACGTGACCATAGAAGAAGTATCTATGACAGCACTGCAACTCTGCAGTTCCACTCTCTCTCTTCCCGTCCCATGGAGATTGTGAAATGACACTCTTCAGAGCTCAGGTAAAAAATAAATCCCACAGTTTGCAAGATCCAGAACATCTGAGTTCCTTTTCCATAAACTTCCCTAAACAAAAATCACAAGAACATTTCTGCATATCTATATACAGTTTGAAAATATGTTCGCTAAAACATTCTTTTATGAGCACTGTAATAAGAGTCCATTGCATCTGGTTCCTTTTCCATCAACTTCTGTAAACATTTCCCCAGAACTGTGCAAACTAATATTAAGCCACTACAGTTGAATATGAAAATATTCTGTTTGTAGTGGGGCACAGAACAATAAAGTAGCTATTAAAATCTATGCAGTATAATACACAGTTTAACCAGCAATATAATGACTGATGCAAATAGGATTAAGAGATTAACATAGAAGAAAGTTGCAAGATGAAAGCAGCTTCTTCTCTGTTGGGCTTTGGCTGGATTGGATCCTCCACCTTCTACTATATCTCCATTCGGGCCACCAGTTGTAAAACAAATCCCACGTTGTAAAATCACCTCACACACTGTATCTCCTATCCCAGGCTGATGGGTCTGAGCATTGATGGATTAATAAACCAAGTCAGTCATGAGAGTAATGGAATCAGTCTGCTTTTCACCTGGTGGTATCTCTGAACACATCAAGCCAGGGGATGGGGGGGAGAAGATTAAGAGAGAGACAAAAGTACCTGTCCAGGTGGGCTTTCACATATCAAAGGAGAGGCTTGAGAGAAAGAGGAAGATGGAAGAGCACCTTTGTTTTGGGTTAATAGCTGTGTGTCATCTTACACTCAAAGAGCAGAACCAGGCCAAGCCATACAGCACAGCCAGTCACCTGGCTCTGCCTTGTAGGTCTGTGCAACTACCATGCCCTTGTTCGTGTGCCAGCAACAGGCTTTTCTTTCTTTGACTGTCACATGGAAGGTGGAAGAAAAATAGAGAGCTCTCACATAGGACTGCTTTTGTGGCACTCCTCCCCCTTCATCACCTCTCTGTACATTCTCCATGTGGGGGACAGTTCTGTATCAGCAAGGAGTCCCCCAGGCAGTGCTCAGGTTCTTCCCAGGAATTCCAGTCCACCTGGTCTGAGAGTTAATGCACAAAGACTCAACGGTGCCTCTTGGACTGTGCAGTGATGGAGACTATTCAGGGACTTTCAGGGTTGCACATTCCTGCTTTGTGAGGGTGCCTGGAATTGAACCGTAGTTGGCATCACACAAGGCACATGCCATAACCACTACACTAGCTCTCCAGCATGATAACAGATTTCTCAGCTGAGTTGGAGATTTCTCATTTAGGTGATTTAGGTTTCTGATTTCAAGTGAGTTTCTCATTTAGATTCAGGGAGTCTTTTACTTACATGACATTTTCTTAGACAATTTTAAGCCATCTGTGCCACTGTTTCATTTCCTCCCTGAGCACTACAGTTATTCACATGATAGCCCTTCTTTTTTTATTTTTCTTTTTTTTTTTTTTTAAATTTTGGGTCACACCTGGCAGTGCTTAGAGATTACTCCTGGCTCTGCACTCATGAATCACTCCTGTCAGGGTCAGTAGACCATGGGATACCAGGAATCAAACTCACGCCAGCCACATGCAAGGCAAGCACCCTACCCAATGTGTTATCGCTTGGGCTCGAGAGCCCTTCTTAACCCCTTCCTCTCTGAAGTTTCCCTTCACTTCTCTATATCATTGTCATCCCCTTCATTTTCTCTTCATCAATGTTGAATCTTTACTCCCTTCAAAATCTTAAAATTTGGTCTGTATTCCTAAAACTCATAAACAGTCTTTTTACTCTATTTCTTTTTCTTTGACAATTTTCATTATTCTTATTTTGGTCCATTCCAACCTAAGTTTCATTCAGGGTTCAAGACATTTTATCTCCCAATGTTCATATGAAGATATTTAGTTTAGAGTGGTCTGACAATTTACTTCTGTTTTATGGTTGCTTTTCAGAGAGATATTTCCATGTGTTGGTATTTGGCTTCTTCATTCTGTTTTGATCTTAAGAGTCATTTCATATTGATGAAGACTGATTATAGCTATGCATTTCATGAATAGTGAGAGCTTAGCTGGTTTGTAAGATCTTTTTGGGTCAGGAGCGCCCTCTCCTGCCCAGGTTGGGAAACTACCATTTCCATGACTTGCAGTTAAGAGAAGGGAAAATAAAAGATTTAAGTGTTCCTTCCTTAGATTTTTATTTTTTTGGCATCGTAATATTAAAAACTTTCAAAACGTCCATATTCATTTCATATTCAGAACTTTCTTATTTTCTCCTCCACCACCAAGATTCCACAGGGTGTATATCTGCTCCTGTTCATTTTGTCCATCCTTATAAGTAGGATTTTCCACAAGTTCCCTCTGGGGGTAAGGGGATGGAGGAGAGCCCCCTCAGCAGTGCTCAGGGATTGAGCCTGGCCTTGAACATGTGGTGTTGCTTGGGGCAGCCTACAGTAATGAGGCTTCAAGTGCCACACTCAGCATCTGGGAGGAAGCAATAGCTCCAGTGAACCCTGGCCCTCCCTCTAATCCTTCCTGCACACTCAGACCCTGTCAACCCAGACTCCTTTCAGCATCTTCACTCAGCTGTAGCTTTCTCTTCCAAAAATGACTATCACAACTTCCGTTCTTGTGTTCTTGTTCTCCGTGTGCCAGTGCCAGGAAGGCCCTAGCTGATACAAAGCCTGCAACTGTCCTAAAAGCCACCAGCCTCTAAAATGTGCATAGTTGGATGGAAAGATAGCATGGAGGTAAAGTGTTTGCCTTTCATGCAGAAGGACGATGGTTCGAATCCCAGCATCCCATATGGTCCCCCGTGCCTGCCAGGAGCGATTTCTGAGATAGAGCCAGGAATAACTCCTGAGCGCTGCCGGATGTGACCCAAAAACCAAAAAATATATACATAAAAATAAAAAATAATAAAATAAAATAAAATGTACATAGTCACTGCCTATGCTTCTGTGCAGGGGGAGCAGATGTGTTTTACTTTGCCCCTTTCAAATAAACACACATTTCTCAGGGGATGTCAAAGGAACCAACATGCAGGCAACAGCCATTAATGATACTCTAGCGACTGATTCTTCTTCCTTCTGTTAGAAATGACTTCTGGAGCCCCCAGAGGCTGCTATGGGAGTCAGCTCCCACACATGCCTCTGTGCAGTGAAGATGCTGGTATCTTCACTGATATTTTCAGTACCCCTATGCTAGGTATCAGAGCTGCTGCGTCTCTCAGTGACCACTAGACTAGGGCACTGGCTTCCCCAACACCGAGACAACCCTGTCCCCTCCATGAGAAAGGCAGTGGCCAATACCTGCTGATGCTCGACACAAAGTCTGGAAACTGCAATGTCTGGGCCAACTCCAGGGGTCTGATAGGAGCACTAAGCTGATGTGAGGTGGTATGGTCTGCGCTGAACTCTCCTCCACAACCTATATGTGCTCCAGATGCCCCGTACATACTTCTCCACACAAGCCACTAACTCCAGGTGTTTGCAGGTACCCAACCCAAGACAGTTTTCATGCTTTGTGGGAAAGAGCAGTCCACTTGTAGATCCGACCATGTACACATCACTTAATGACCAAGAGAAAACTTTGGATTAAGACTCATCCTCAAGACTGAGACCAGCACAAAGAGCAGAGCAGACCTGGCAGATGTTAACATGCAGCTGAAGCAGGATCTGGGACGAACCCTGGGAGGACAGAGTTTTCCTGACTTCATACTCCCACTATCTCTCAAGCATCACTTCTTCTGCCACAGGCACTTGGTGACCTTTCCATGCCCTGTGACAATGCACAGGACAGTCACCAGAAGAAAGAATTTTTTGAGCTCCTTTGAAAGCAAAAGGGTAATAATGTCTCTCAAAAATTCTTACCTCCATCCTGAAATTTGTTTAATCTCTCCAAATATGATGACATAGGGACCTGCACGATATCAAGGATGGCCAGAAGTGTCCTTGTCAGCCTTAACAACTCACTGAAGCTGTAAAAGCCAAAGTATATAAGGTTCCGAGCCAAGTGGACGACCTTTGGTTTTTCAGAAAGCGAGAAGAAAAGGAGAACATTAGAAACAGGAATAAATGTTGCATTTTTTTAATTATCTAAGCCCATTTGAGTATTCTAAATTTCTTTTAACACCAAGAAACTAAACTATCCACAAAAGGTATCCTTGAACTTCGATTTATTGAAGTTTAGAAAAATCAAATAATAGCACTCCAGGGGCCAGAGGGATGCGCAGCACATAGGGCACTAGCCTTGCATAAAACTATCCAGGTTCAGTCCCCAGAATCCCATAGTGTTCCCCAAACACCACCAGAAGTTGTTAGTCCTGAGCCCAGAGCCACAAGTATCACCACACCTTGGCATGGCCCAAAAACAAAACCAAAAAATATTACCAGTCTGTCAGTATATCGAAGACTCAAGTGACAAGAACATGGTAACTGGCTGAGACACTCAGGAAGAAAGAAGTGAGCATCTGAAGGGTGTCACACTGGCTCTAACAAATATGAGAAACAATGCTTAAATAAAATATTGGCTTGCTTACAACAGCAGGATGCCACCTAATAATACATGCTATGCTCATGCATCTCTGTAGTGAACAGTTGGGTAAACTTTCTCTAGAAATACGTGCTCCAGATGCTTCTTTCCTTCTGGATACCACAGGATGGAGCAGCTGTGAGAGTATTCTACTGAACAGCATCTTGCCACCCACTCCACAGGGGAAAGGATGAGGGACCAGCAAGGCCCATCACCTGACAGAGCCAAGGGAAGAGGGAAGCTTCTCATGCCTCGCTTTTGCTTCCCTCTCTCCCTCTCTTTTTTCCCTCTCCCTCTCTCACCTCTCTCTCCCTATCCCCTCTCCCTTTCTCTTCTCTCTCCTTCTGTGACATTCTCTCCTTCATTCTCCACCTCCATCTTTCTCTCTCCCTCTTCCTCTCTTCTCCTTCTCCCTTCCTTTCTTTTTCCTCTTTCCCTCTCTCTCAATATATATAGCTTGTTCTTTTTTCAATATGTACATATAACTTTTTTGTTTGTTTGTTTTTGGGCCACACCCAGTGACGCTCAGGGGTTACTCCTGGCTATTTGCTCAGAAGTCGCTCCTGGCAGGCACGGGAGACCATATGGGGAACCGAGGGATCAAACCGCGGTCCGTCCTAGGTTAGCACAAGGCAAGGCAGGCACCTTACCTCCAGCGCCACCGCCCAGCCCTGAGCACATATAACTATTAATTATTTAACTGAATCACTCGGAGATACATAGTCACAAAGTTTTAATATCCAACACCCATCCCTTCACCAATACACATTTCCCACCACCAATGTCCCTGTTTCCCTATGACCCTCCCCATCCCCGTCCCTTCCTGCCTTTATAGCACATATTCTCTCTCTCCCTCTCTCCCTTTCTCCTTTCTCTTCTCTCCTCTCTCTTTGCCTCTCTGCCCTCTCTCTCATGTATACTGTGGTTTAGCTAAAGTGTTATGCATAATACTCCTTCAATAATAAAATGGTTCTTGTCAAAAAACATCACATCGCTCATAAGTATATCTGTACCTCAAATGTCAGTTTATTCTTCTCTTTGTCGCCAAAAGGAAAGGGCTGGTTTACAACTTCCTTCAGGTATTCTTCTACAAATTCCATTGTCAGTGCAAATTTCCTCTTCATGTCATTTCTGGAAGAGTCTGTTATAGAATCATATCTGGAAAGAAAGCAGAGAAAGCACAGCTAAGAGTGTTGGAATCGCCAAAATATGCAGACTTGACCCTCCTGGCTTTGTAAGTTGAAGACAATGAGCTGGCTCTTCTGCATGCTGTATCCTCATCTGTGAAGTGGGCCCACTAGTAATAAGTTCATCCCTGCAGAGCATTCATTTGGGAATGTGACACCCTACAAGGCTCTTAAAGTGTCCCACTTATTAGTGGTAACATCCCTGCTTGTGTTTCCCTAAGAGATGTTCCTGCAATAGAGTCTCTGTGTCCTACCACCCTAACACCTCCACCCAGAAAAGCATCATCTTTGAAACTATAAGATTTACAACCCAGATTGGACCCCAGAGGCCTGTCCACAGGCTTCACTTTGGATCTGAAAGCACAGCTTGGAGTGTGCCTGCACATTTGCACACATACTCGTGAATGGTGATCTTCGTGGGGATCTCGGTCCAGAGCCGGGCGTAGCGAACAGGCACCACGGACTCCTGAGGGTCCCGGTCCACATGCATGTGCAGCATGAGGCGGCAGAAGGAGGCACGAAGGTCGAAGGGCAGGCTCTCGTCCGACATGCAGCGCAGGATGAGGTCCACAGACAGCTGCGTGGAGATCTGGTTGATGGCCAGGTACTGGCGGTCCAGGCACATCCGTGCAAACAGGTTCAGCTGGTACCTTCCAGAGGAAACAGGTTACAAGACTTGAGACCCTCTCCAACATTGCCACATCAGATGCTTGTGTAAGCCCCACACTTCCAAGAGTATGTGAAGCTGGAGTCAGAACACTCAGTGTCATGTCAGTGCCATGTGTGGTATGCCATTGTCATAGCCACATCATGTCAATACCATGCCAGTGCCATGTCATATTGCTAAGTAACAATACAAAGACGTGTGTGTCCATCCTGCAGCTCCAGGAAGCACTGTTTGTGAGTGTCTATGTAGGGTGTGTCTGTAAGTAGATGTGTGTGTCTATATATGTGTCTGTATAGGTGTTTATGTATGTCAGTGCCTATGTCTATGTGAGTCCATGTACTTGTGTCTGTGTATCTGTCTGTGTGTCTGTATATCCCTATTTATGTCTCTATGTGTCTGTGTATAAGTTATGTGCTTGTGTGTTTATGTGTATCTATGTGTGTATGTTCCTATGTACATCTGCATGTATCTATGTCTATATTGTGTCTGTGTCTGAAAGTGCATCTATGTGTGTCTGTGTCTCTGTAAATTTATATTTATATGTGTGCATGTGTCTGAATGTATGTCTATATGTATTTATCTGTGTTTCTGCTATGTGCCTGTGTTTATGTGCATGTCTTTGTATATGTATCTGTGTCTATGTGTGTATCTGGATGTGTCTGTGTTTGTGTCTGTGTGTGCCTGTGTGCATCTGTGTGTTTATGCTTGTGTGTCTATATGTGTCTATGAGTGCCTAAATGTGTCTATGTGTATTGTCTATGCGTGTGTGCGTGAGAGTTGCATGTCTGTCTGTGTCTTTGTGTATCTGTGTTTGTGTGGTTTTCAAGGGCTGGAGGGAAGCCTGCAGTTCATAATTCTCCTGTTTCTCTCTCCTCTTTTTCTCCCCTCTCTCTCTCCTCTCTCTCCTGGGGTTCATAATTTTCCTGTTTCTCTTCTCTCTCTCTCTCTCTCTCTCTCTCTCTCTCTCTCTCTCTCTCTCTCTCTCTCTCTCTCTCCCTCTCTTCCCCTCCCTCCGTTACTCCCCCCTCCTGCTCAGAATGTATTCTCCATTCTGCCCACTCCACCCCAGACCTGCTGTGATACAGCCATATGCCATCCAGATCTTTGTATTCATCATCCCAAGATCAAAAACCAGTGCTTGAGCTTCTGGAGGTGACTATGAACATGAAAATGGAATCTTCTATGCTCTCTCAGAGTCCTGTCACCAGGTACCCATAAAGATTCTGGGAGTTCACGCTCTTAGTTTTCCACCCTTTAATTCCACCCCAGCTGGAGCCTGTCCCCCAGTATTCTGGCAAGAGACTCCATGTGCCGCCCTGTCACCCCTGCACCCACTGAGCTCTCCATACCTCTCCTTTCTCTTTCTTTCTCCCCCTCAGAATAGCTCTGCCACTGCATCCTCTTTGTCATCTCTCCTTTCTCAAAGTCTTCACCTGTGTCCCACCAGCATACCATTACAGATGCACAGGAGATCCAAATTTTGCCAATAGTGTGTATGGAAAAGCCAAAATGTAAAAATTGATTCTGCAAATTTCCAACGAGGCTGAGGAGCTGCACTGCTCTGGTTGGGGCAGGGCTGTGAAGGACCCTGCATACCCACAGCTAACCCAACAGCTGACTTCTGGAGGAACCGGAGAAGGTGACACTGGGAAATGATAAATAAGTGCTGGCCAGCCCAGCAGACCCACCTGTAGTAGGTGAGCACTTCTAGGTCTGCCTTGGTGCCTTCTTTGGCTTCCTGGGCAAGATGCCTGATGGCCTTGCCATGAGGTTCCTTATTGCTGTCAATCCAGTACAGCCAGACTTCCTCCTCATCTGTGTCATCAGGCAGGATAGAGCTCTCCATAGGGTTGTCTATTTGCAATGAGACCAGCCTGGAAAGAGAAGATGCATGAGATCTATTCGCAGGGGTCCTTCGCAGGGAAGGGGGGTGGGGAGAAAAGAAAAGAAATCTCCAGGGCATAAGGATAACAAAAACAGACATGCTGCGCCTAAGAATTGGGCCTTACTTGGTCTGAATGAGTATGTCGGCATTCCCTGGGCTCAGCATAAATTTACAGATGAGTTCTTGGGTGACTGGTATAGCCGTGGTGTTAGACACACAAAGATCTGATAAATAATCCAAAAACCTGGCGAGAGGGGAAAAAATCAATTAAATGAAAGCAAAAAGCATGCTGTCAAAGACCTAGAGAGACAGTAGTGCCACAGGCAGGGCACTTGCCTTGCACACAGCTGTGCAAGGGTTGATCCCCACCCAGCACTCAACTTGATCCTTTGTGCCCTGAGGGATCCCTGAACACCAAAGTGTGGCCCAAATATCACAAAGCCACAACAATAAAGACAAATGAAAGAGCAAAGGAGGGCACCAGAGGGAATGTTTTGTCTCCATCTTTAGATGATATTCATGAACCTTCTGCCGCATTAGAAACTAACTAGTTATCCAACTCTGGATATTGATCACATCTATTTCAAAACACAACCTAAACTTGTTTCTCCTTCTTTGTTGATATTGATCCCAGCCAGAGCATTGGCTCCTTGTGTTTGGAAAAAGTTTATTCTTATGTTTATTTGTCAGCTCTAAACTGAGAGCACAGCTGAGAAAAGAGCACTGAATGTAAAAAGAAAAGCAAATCGGGGGTACTGTATTACAAGAAGGAAGACTCTTCCTAGCAGGTGTGGCATGTGAGGACAAAGGGCCTTTCTGTTTCCAGCTTTCATTTGCACTTATCAGGAGCTTTTAAAAAGTGGTGCCAGGGGCCAGAGTGATAGCACAGTGGTAGGGTATTTGCCTAGCACGTGGTTGCCCAGATAGACCTGGGTTCAATGTCCAGCATCCCATATGATCCCCCGAGCCAGGAGCCATTATCTGAGTGCATAGCCAGGAGTAACACCTGAGCGACAAAAACAAAAAAAAAATAAAAAAGTAGTGCTACACCCAAGGATCAGAGCACAATGTACACAATGTGTACATGGCAAATGGTATGATACCCGGAGCACCGTGTCAGGAGGAATATCTGCCCAGAAAAAGAAAAGAAGAAAAGAAAATGTGAGCAATCTTCTTGACTCTTCTGTATCCATTCCCCTCCCCCCTCACCAAAAAAAAAAAAATAATAATAATAATACAGTGCAAGAGGAAAAGAACTGAGTAAGAAACCTTGATTTATCTGGAGTTCTGATTCTGACTACAGAGATGCTGGCAGGTTAGTGTTCTCTGCACATCTTTTCATTCCTAATACATAGTAATATTATAAGACTGATAGCTTCACAGTAATTTAAATAGAACAACGTTCTGTAAATATATTTTGAAAAGCTACTGAGTAATATAGAAACAGTATTATCCCCCACAGAATTTTGGCTACAAAAATTAGTGATGTACAAGTTCAGAAACTTTTCTAAAACTTCTGAAAATAGGGCTGGATAGTACATAGTTCAGGACTCTATTTGCCTTGCAGTCCTATCCCTGGCACTGCATATTGTCCCCCAAGAACTGCCAGAAGTAAGCCTTGGGCATCACAGAGTGTGGCACCAAGTCCCCTATCAATGAAAAAGTGAAACAATTAAAATTCCGAGAATAAAACCCAAAGCCACTTCTCCCCCATAAAAAAGATACTGAAGGAACCACTTTGGACCTTGGCTCACGATTTCTCCGGAGTAAACTGACAAATGTTTCTATTTCCTTCGCAGTAATGTGTTTCTCTAGAAGTTTTCTATTGTTATGCAACAAAGCTGTGATGGTATCTTCTGCCAAAATATCATAGCCAATCTGGGACTGCATGACACAGAAGTTCTTTGCGATGTATTCCTGCAAGGCAGAAAGGCTGTCAAGAGATACTACCAAAGATCCTAGTAGGAGCAGTATCAATTGACTTATTGATTAAAACTCAATGAAATAAGAAGCAAAAGTACAAGTAAATAATTCTTCCATAAAGAGAACTTTTGAAAGGAATATTTATCATATATTAATTACATGTTAATTATATTACTTGTTTAATTATATGCTGATATATAATGATGTATGGTTTTTATGTTATGTATTATATAACAATATTATATTATTACATAACATATAGTATTATGCAATAATATAAATTACATACCTGGCTTATATTGGATCTGAAAACTTTGTAACTTACAAAGTTCTTCATAGCTAGGTTTCATACATACAAAGAATCAGAGCCAATCCCACCACCAATATTCCTCTACCATGTTCCTAGGGTACATCCCCTGCCAGCATTTTAAGTTTTGATCATTAAAATTTGAATCTCATGATTTCATTGTTGTTGACTCAGAAATCGATCCTGGCAGGCTTGGGGAACACCATATGCGATGCCGGGATATAAACCACCTACTTTCTGCATTCGAGGCAAATGCCTTATTTGTATGCAATCTCTCCAGCCCATTTTTGTCCTTTTTATCTCCACCAATACACCTAAGACTCTTTAGCCCCTGGTGAGTAATTTTTTTTGTTTGTTTGTTTTTTGTTTTTTGTTTTTTGGGCCACACCCAGCGGTGCTCAGGGGTTACTCCAGGCTGTCTGCTCAGAAATAGCTCCTAGCAGGCATGGGGGACCATATGGGACACTGGGATTCGAACCAATCACCTTTGGTCCTGGATCAGCTGCTTGCAAGGCAAATGCAGCTGTGCTATCTCTCCGGTCCCTGGTGAGTAATTTTTTAGCATGACTGTTTATTCCCCTAAGTGGGGGGAAAAATAAACCAAACTAAAATCATAACTTTTTATCACAGAGTAACTGCAGATCTTCGTTAAGCACAATCCACAGTATTAACAAATTCTATTAGCAATAAAGAGCTAGTATTAGCTCTTTAGTATTAGTATTATTAGTATTTAGTACTTAGTATTAGTATTAGCTCTTTAGTATTTAGTATTAGTTGAAAGAACCCTCAGCAGAGTTCTGCAGAGTACAGGTAGGGTCACAGGAGACAGGGTCAGTGAGCCCAGAGAGATTTTCCTTTGTGACTATAAAATACTATTCTAAAGGCATTAAAAAGTTGTTTCATATCAAGTTTTTCATTTAATAACATTGAGAAAAGTTCAACAGCCATCACTGAGATTCACTGGTTTTCTCTCCCTGTCCCCAGCAGACCTCCCTACACAAGCTCCCTGCTTCCATGGCTCATTTCCGCAAAGGACAATGACATGAGGCTTGTTCCTAGAAATGCTGTCAGAGGCTGCTTACCTCCCTGCAGGGCCACTCCATCAGTGATTCAAATCTTACCAGGAACCAGCAGTAATTACGTTAACTCATAACCACCTAAAGGCCATTTTTATGTGTTGCCACTGTATCTCATTTCGCTTAGAAGAGAAATTTAACATCATAATCTCAAATGTTCTAGACAGTAACAAAAACCTTGAAAGTAATACCAGAATGAAGCTGCCCACCTGGTTCTTGCGGTAGTCCCGCTGGGAATGGCGCAGCACTCGGTAGCACAGTCGTAGCATGTACTTGTAGGGAGCATATCTCTGGTCCCCCAGATCCTCAAGTCTCAGCATAGAACCTTCTCCTGCTTTCTCTTTAAAGGGTGCTTTCAGAATCCCAAAGACCTGGTAAGAATAATAAACAAAAGCCCAGATTCAGTAACAGGCAATTTCATAGAAGTTCAGTAACTTCATTATGTGTGCAAATATGCCTCTTAGCTCCAATATTCATTCACATTTGGGTAGAAATAATAAAGAGGCCTAGAAACTTAGTACAGGAGAGAAGGCCATTAATGGCCTTCCAAGTGGCTGTGAAAACTGCAACCATAGTTCGAATTCTGGCACCACCAGGGGGCACTCCTGAACACAGGACCAGGAAGAACCCCGACCCCAGTCCCCAGTGCTTCTCTGAAGAGGGGAAGGAAAAGGAAGGGAAAATAAGGGGGAGGGGAGAAAAAAAGAGGGGTGAAAGAGAAGAAAGCAGGAATGGGATGAATGGATGGATGGATGGATGGATGGATGGATGGATGGATGGATGGATGAATGGATGGATGGATGGATGAAGGCATTTATAGAGTAAAATAAGAATCACAACTTTGGGTATGGAAAAGGCAGATAGGTCGCCAGCACTGAGCAGGCAGGAGGAAGTAGGCATCATGGTGCATGTATAAACAAACAGAAACAGAAGGGAGCATCCCTCCACATGAAATGATGCATGAGTTAAGTTAAAAGTCAGTCTGATGGCTAAAATATTAATAAATCATTATAGGCCCTCCAAGTCCTTAAAATTAAGTTTTATACCCTCCCCAAAATCTAAGTTAGAAAAAAATGCCTTATTACAATCTCTGTGACAAAAAGTTGATTTTACACTTTCAGTCAGTTCCAGATACTCACTAATAATATCTGCTCTGTTCCTTCCCAAGGCCATAAAAAAATTGACATTAATGTCATGGTCCTTGAGTCCTATTTAATTAAATCAAATTCCTATAACTTTGAATAGTAATTAAGTGAATAAATATCCTTTAACTTTACTTAGTAAATAAGTAGAAGGTAGAAAGTCATGGGTCAGATCAGTGGCGCAAGTAGTAAGGTGTCTGCCCTGGCCCGCACTAGCCTAGGACAGACCACGGTTCAATCCCCCAGCATCCCATATGGTCCACCAAGTCAGGAGCGATTTCTGAGCGCATAGCTAGGAGTAATCTCTGAATGTCACTGGATATGGCCCAAAAATTTTAAAAAAAGGTAGAAAGGCAGTCATGTCCATGCATGTGTGTGATGAGGAAGGGGTTCACATGGTGGAATATTCTGGAACATTTCAGGAAGACACCAACAAAGGAGTGGCTCATTTTCAAGGAAAGCACTCAAAGGTTGTAGAGAGAGTACTTGGGAGCCAATGACAAGGGGCCTGCTTTCATGGGAAGAGGGAGAAATGGAGGAAGACACAGAGACAGCAATGCCCAAGTTCTCCAGGAAATTCTACCTAGAAAATCATGGTGGCACATTTTGAAGGGCATCACCATGTATTTCTAAGCATCTCTAGCCAGCCCCAAAGACCCTGACAGAGTCAGGGCTTGATACCTATTACAATTCCAGAGAGTAATATGCAAGTTTAATATAAAAATTCACCTGGGCCAGTATGTTTTGTTCCCGCATTAATTTCTGACGTTCTCGGTTTGGTTTAGTAATAACCACATCTAGAACTTCTTGCCCATTATTCAGTACATCAGCAACAAAGAAGATGAGGTCTTCCAATAATTTGGTAACAAACCTATGATAAAATGGGAAGTAAATGTCATTAAACAATAATCTACAACATGCTTAATTTGGGGGAATAAAAACTGTCCCTTGTATTTACTCAATAATGTCATAAATTATTTTTTTAATTTTGTTGAAGTATCATCGTTTTATAATAATGTGCTCCCAGTGCATGGACTTATAAAGCAAAATCCATGCTATGTGACACTCACCACGATTTATTAATAAATAATAAACTAGTAATAAATAATAAAATAATAAACCAAGGCTTATTAAAAACCTGATTTTAATAAATACTAAGAACCAAAACACTAATATATATAAATTATATAAGTGATAAAAAATTATAAATATAAAAGCAAATTTTTGCAACAAAATATAATTTATTTTAATATATAATGCTTTCAAAAGAAAAAGTATTTAGGATCCATAACAATAGTACAGCAGATAAGGTGCTAGCTTTGCAGACAGTTACCCATGTTTGGTCCCCAGTATACCCCATATTGTTCTTGAAGCCCTGACTAGAATAAGTCAAGTACCACCACCAATACCACCAAGTTTGGCTAAAAACTAAATAAATAAATAAATAAATAAATAAATAAATAAATAAATACAAGTGTTTAATTTAACTGACACAGTATCTTTAAGCAGTTCATAATGATCAAAATATTTACAAAGTACCTTCAAGGTCTATCACCCCACCAGTGCTCCAGCCCTAAGTAGTCACAAAGATTACTATGCAAGAAAGTTGCCTGAGCCTGGACAGCAGACAAGCCTAAGACAAGTCTAAAGAATAACACCATCCAGGTCCAGCTTAGCTTCCAATCACACCATCACAGAAGAGCTTTTCTACTAAGGGGAGAACAAATTTTCCCAAAGTCCCTGGGAAACTCCAACTACAAAATCCTAATCCTCAATACCTTTCGATTTCTCTGTAACACAGACTAGGAATAAGTGATCGGTTATAAAGTAATCTATAATTAAGTGATCTGTAAATAAAGGCAAAACAATTCTCTAAATTAGATGCTCTAAATGGCTATGGAAATAAAAATAGGTTTGCAAATGCCAAAAACTTCATATTTTCACCCATGGTGCCTCTTGGTTTTACTTTATTAAATTTCTATGACAGAGATACCTAAAGTGTATTATAAAACTCATCTTCTTAGTTTTCTTCCTTATGCCCCTTTACCCTCTTCTACAAAAATCCACAAAAAGCTGTTTTCCAAGCATGCAAATCCGATCTATTTACATGTTAACATGATCATTCCCTGTCACTGGTATGTTGATCATCAACAAAATGACCATGCCAAAAAGTTTCATAGTTCCTGATTTCATTTTCAGGCTTATCTCACACAGGAGAATGGTCCCTCCCAGAGCAAATGGAGACAGGAGACACCCAGGCAGAATTTACCCATCCACACCCTTCATCCAATTTCAGCCTGGGGCCATAAATTCCCATCCAAAGATCAGAGATACTATGTTTTCTTGACATGCCTTATTTTAAATAAGAGGAGCAGTCTTTGGGAGGGCCACATGCTCAGGAGATGAGAACCAGGTTCCTGCAAGCACAACTTGAGCATCAGCCCTCTGACCCAGCTCCCTGGCCCCTGATTTCCAAATATGTCTATGATTACACTCATAATCTCTGAGGGCAGCAGCAGAAATGAAAAGCATGACTCAATTTCTCTGAAAATTGTTCTTTGTGCTGGGGAGATATGGGTATAGGTCAGACTGTACTGTTCCTGCAAGCAGAGCTCATGCAGAATATCAGGCACTTTGCTGGCAAGGCCATGGTGGCCAAGCAGGGGTTAGTGAGTCACTCTCCATCATGGCCACCCCTACTATACTCACCACCAGCAACAGGCCCACATGCAATTCTCTCCTATAAGTTCCACCAACTGCTCATTTTCAATTCACTTTTAATAGAAAGTGTGCGTAACTTTGTCAGAGAAACAAGGATGGAATTGTTTAGCATAAGACAGATTGTTGGGGCCAGAGCAAAGTACAGCACATATGGCACTTGCTTTATTACAGTCAACCAGGATTCAAATCCCAACATCCCCGATGGTCCTCCAGGCTCTCTCCACCCCATGAGTGACCCCTGAGCAAAAAACCAGGGATAAGTGCTGAGCACAGTTAGGTGTGGCCAAAAACAAACCAAAAAAGACAGGTATGGAGCAATGGCTCAAAGACCAAAGCAAGTGTGTCACATGAAGGAACCCTGGATTTGAGTCCCAGCACTGCATGGTCCCCAAGTACCACACTAGCACTACTAGGTGTGGACCAAACACATGCACACATACACGCACACGCACACATGCACTAATATATACAGTAAATAGAAACATCTAAAATCATATAACAAATATGTATATCAGAAGCAAGGAAGACCATAGTGGTCAGTAGGAACAACACTCTTGGCTTGCACATGGCCAACCCAGGTTTGATTCCCAGAATCCTTTATTTATTTCCCAGAATCTTTTATTTATTATTATTACTCAGGAGTAAGTCCTGAGTGCAGAATCAAGAGTAACCCAGAGCATCACTGGGTATGATCCAAACCTCCTCCAAATTAAATTTAAAAAAAA
>PVKC010017029.1:0-20445 GCA_004027635.1 Crocidura indochinensis
TGAAATTATCAATTACTAAGATAAGATTTGGCATATCAGATGCTTTATTCAAAGTCTTGAGCTTTCCTAAAACCTAAATCATGGGGAATAAGTCCATGAGAAAATGGCAAGAGCTGTATTTCTCCAAGAAGAGATTCCAGAATAACATAAACACAGAAACTCTATAATCAACAATCAAATTTGTTTAAAAAAATCAAAATTCACATTTATTTTTGTGATTTTTATATCTTGATGTATTCTAATACATTTTGAAACCAAAGCTATAATCTAATTAAAACTAGATTTAAAAATCATTTTTACAATACTTTTTATATACAGTATTAAAATATAACAGGTTTGCACAACCTTTTTATGAGTCATTATCACTTATGGTGAATAATTGAGTTAGAAAAATAGATGTGCAGAATTTATGTATGTGGTACCAGAGGTATAATTCAATGGGTAAGGCATTTATTTACCTTGTATATGGCTGACCAAAATTTGATCTCAGACATCCTATGTGATACTCAAGGTACTGCCCAGGAATAATACTTGAGTGCATAGTCAAGAGTAACTTGAGTAACACCAGCTGCAGCAAAAACATATTTAAAAAATCTATGTGATTATGATGTAATTAAGTGAGTCCCACTATTGAAATTTTAGTTTCATGAGCTATTTTTTTTTTTACTATTTAACCATATCAAGGGCAATAAGAAAGTAATACTGTTTTGAAAGCCTTGTACAAATTATTGGATCAAATACAAATTTTGAAACGTGTTCATTGAATATTCAATGGACATTTATGAATGCAGTAAATAAAAATGATGAAAGTTTTAAAAATGCTATAAAACTACACTTAAGAAAAGGTCACTTTAATTGTTTTAATACCAATGTTGAAGTTCATTGAGCTTTAGAAAGAGACTCAGATTCAAACGAGAATCATGAGAAATAAGAAAATAAAAACTGTGAAAAATAATGTTTGTATTTAAGGAGCGATAAATAAACAATTATAATCATTTTAGTTTAGTACTGAATGACTAAAAGAATTATAAATAAATGGGAAACATTTTAGTTTTTTAAGAATGTATAAATTAACTTTAGGCATGTAGTTATTTTTATGGAAATTAATGTCAGAATGTTTGGATGTATATTAAAGTTGAAATCGGGGCCCGGGAGATAGCATGGAGGTAAGGTGTTTGCCTTTCATGCAAAAGGTCATCGGTTCGAATCCTGGTGCCCCATATGGTCCCCCGTGCCTGCCAGGAGCAATTTCTGAGCATGGAGCCAGGAGTAACCCCTGAGCACTGCCGGGTGTGACCCAAAAACCAAAAAAAAATTTAAAAAAAGTTGAAATGATTATAGTTTGATTTTATTATATCTAGTTCTGTCTATGCTCTTAATAAAAAAGCTTATGAGTTGGATACTATATATAAAACATAAGGTGTTTCAAAATTATATGTAAAATGGAGAAAAATATCCTTAATAATAAGTAAAGTCAGATTTCATAGTCAAGTAAATAAGAATTTTATTAATTTTAGACACTCTTTTTTATAAGGTTTTATTTTTTAAAAGAGGTGAGCTAGTTTTAAGGGATGCGGTGGCAAATGAAATGGTGAGTATTCAACTACTGTAGAGGTGAGTGAGACAAGCACTCTAACTGCTGTGCTGTGTTGCATATAGGTGTTTTGTTTAATGACTTAGAGACCAAGGTCATTTGTGTTCATATGCTTCCAAAATTATGGAATTTGTTAATTGAAATTGAGATAAAAATGGGTTGTAAGGGAGATCAGTATTCTTACAGACTCACCGTAGCTGTTTTTTTTTTGTTTGTTTTGTTTTGTTTTTACTGATGCATCTCATTGTTCAGTACTTTGTCTTCTTTAATCATGGAATAATTTAATAGTCTTTCTCTGTTACTACTTTCATTCACTCTAATCAGTGTTCTATATGTTTTAGCTGATGGGAGTGGTGGGAGATGACTTTAATTGTTATGGCTTTTCCTTTTATATTTTATTTTATTTTGTTTTATTTACTTTTTTGTGTGGGAGGGGCAGAAGGCACAAATGACTGTGTTTCAGTCTTACTTCTAGCTCTGCACTCAGGTATTAGTTCTGGTGAGGCTCAAGCACCATATGGCATGTTGATATTAAAATCCATGTTATCTGCATGCAAAATAGTGATGAATGCATTGTTTTTTTCTCTTCAGAACCAAACATCACCTTGTCTTTAAAACAATCTTTAGAAAATTAAAATTGTTCTAAAATATATCTTATATTTCTGTGTATTTTGTACATAGCTTCCATTTTCTCCTCCTTTGATGAGTACAATTAAGAACATTTGTTGACACTCCCTCTTTAAACACATAATTAGCAGTTTCATCTCATTAGAATATCTTATCCCACAGTGGTATCTATTGTGTCTACTTTGATGAAGTAATTTTGAATACTAGGTGTTCCAATTTCATCACTGAACCCCTATTTCTTATAAATTAGCATGAATTGCAATTAGTCATCAATTTAGTAAATTAATGCTAACAGTGAGGGTTACTATTTTTATGAAAATGAATTTATTTTACACATAAAGTTGTACTATCATGTCTCCATATGCCATCTCAATTACTCTGTGTCATTTATTTTATACTTTTATAATAGAAAAAATATATCATATCTTGACCATAAAGACACAGATTATTACATCTGCCAACTCAAATATTTAAAATCTTCTTCTAAAGGAGTTTAATTGTGGGGGCCAGAGAAATAGTATATTGGGAAATGTGCTTCCCTTGAATGTGACTGACACAGTACTGTTGTTACTCCCCTGGAACCATATGTGATACTCAAAATACTGCCTGGAGTAATTCCTGAACAAAAAAACTAATAAATTAAAAAGATGTTTTGATTACCTTAAACCCACACACTTTCAATAAAAGCTGAATATGTAAATTGTACACATAGGGGCATATAGAAAGTTCTCTTAGAAGTCTATGTATCAGATTGATTCTATAAAAGAGAATTGCTCTCTTTGTCTCTCTTACTCTCTGCACTTTTAAAAATACTTTCACATCAAGTCTGACATACCCTAAATATGGAAAGGCAATACAGTTGGTAAGATGGAGGCAATTTGGGGTATATCTCATACACGACCCTTCCAGCCTCATTAGGACTGATTCTTGAGTAATGCCAAGTATGGCCAAAAAAAAAAAAAAAAAAAGAAGAAGAAAGAAATCCCTCCCAAAACTAAAATTGAATATTTTAGGGATCAAGATGAATCAGTTGGGACATTCATTTAATTTGAAATGAGACAGTTACATTAATTACGTTGTGCATGCTTTATTATTTAAAGATTTTTAAAATTAATATCTTTATGTAAGTATCATGATTACAAACATGTTTGTAGTTGGTTTTCAGTTATAAAAAGAACACCCCTCCACCAGTGCAACATTCCCACTAACAATGCTCCTCTTCTCTCTTCTCCCCCATTCCCTGCCTGTATTTAAGACAGACACTCTATTTTTCTCATTGGTTACCATTTTCATGACAGTTGTCAGTGAAATTTTGTCTCTAATTGAACTCACATGCATTTTTAAACTAATTTTTATTTCATTAAATTAACATGATTTACAGTTATTGGTAATTGAGTTTTGGAATTTATTTCAACATCAGTCCTACAACCAAGGTCAGCTCTCATCACCAATGTTCTTATATGCCATCATGTCCCCTGGTCCCTGCCCAGCAACTTAACAGGTACATAACAAAGCCCTGAACTATTTCTATTTCTGCAAATTGTTACTCCTTTTTAATTTGTTAACTTAATACTCTCTGTTTCCTTAATATATCATTTAAGTTTTCATGAAAGTTAATATCTAATAATACCATTTCCATAAAGGGTAATCATGGATGTTTTTGAAGGAACATTTCAAAACCAGGAGGACTAAAGTGTTAGTATAGAGGGCAAGGAATTTGCCTTGCAGGAAGCCAATGTGTATTCAATCCCCAGCACTCAATATGTTGCTCCTAACCTTCTGGAAGTAAGCCCTGAATACAACAAAGTGTGTCCCTCACTAATTTCCCCACAGGAGCCACTGACAGAGTATTAGGGACATACAGAGAAGAGAAGGAAGATGGGCTGATGGGACAGAGATGAGATGTCATACAATAAATTCCTTCAACAGGGAGTTCTCAGTTTCTTAGGGAAGATACTTGAGCATCCAAACCAGAAGGCACCTCTGCCCTTTTCTTGGATTCTCCTTGGTCTCAGTGTCTGAGAATATCCCTCAAACTAAGAATCAAGCATTCGCCAAGAAGCAGTTAATACAATCTCCAGAGCTCCCTTACATGGGGCTCAAGAAGTTAATCAACAGGTCTAGCAATCTATAGAATACATGACTATGTACATGTATTCTATAAACTGGTATTTATTTAGGAAAAATATAGTTACAGTGTTACTCATATATAATTAATGGGTCAAACATTGGAAAATCCTAACAAAAATTGTCATATCTTGCAGGTTTAAGACAGTATAGAATTATATACTTCTGTAAGGAAGTGGATAAGGCACTTGCCTTCATCCTACTGAAAAAGTTTGATACTAAAATCCTTTTTTTTTTTTTTTTTAGTGAAGCTCTTCATAATTGAGCCTTGAATGCAGTCAGGAGTAAGCTGGGCACAGTCCTGGATGTGCCCTCCAATTAAAAAAAGGAGCAAATAAATAAAATGTCAAAACTATCTGCTACTTAAGGTAATCACCCCCTACCTCTTCTTCAAATACTACTGAGATCTGAGAGCCATGATATAAGTCAAAATTTTGACACTAATTTCTGAGTTCTTATAGTTATTGGCCCAGTGAACTAAAGTGACTCCTAGATGTTACAAATAGGTCATGAAAATCAATCTTCTGTAGGTTTTGATAAAAATCAAAAATGTCATCATTAGAGGTTAGTAAGCAATGTCCTGAGATTATTTATGGAGTCTTAAATTCTACATCTGAACTTCTGCCAAAATACTTTTTTTTTTAATTTTTATTGTGACTAAAGTTCATTACACAGAATTATTTACGGTACATAGTGACAATTTCTGCCAAAATACTTTAAGAGAAAATAATTATTTGAAGAAATACTTTCAGATTGGAATAATCCTTAGTTATCTTTCCACCTAGCTGGTTTTAATTGGCAGTGTTATATTTAGATAATCATGAATATTATATTATATATAATATATATTATATAATTATAATATTATTAAGACACATAGCTCACAAATTGATATCTATACTTAGTTCTTCCTGACATGATAATGCAAAATAGAAATAATTTTTTATCTGTCCTGGTACATCACAAACACCCTACTTTAATTAAAAGTTTCTTATTTCCATAAGAATCATGCACTTATAAAGTCAGATACAAACTCTGTTTGATGATTTATTCTCTAATTGTCCAATAATTTTCTGATCAATTTTAGGAATCAAATTAAATTAAATATATATTCTACAGTTTAGGGAAAGAAAACTACAAAATTAAACAGAAAAAATGAACTTATGCACTTGTGTCAGTAATGGTGATAGGCTTCCAACAGAGCAGTTCTAGGTTAGAGATGAAACATTCTTTATTAACCCTATGCAAAAGTTCTTCAGCATTTGTAGAAAAGGGATAATTATTTAATACATTTGTAGATTCTAGATAAAAATCTGAATCATTAACTTTATTTTAAAATGCTATAAAATCAAAGATAAATATACTATTCCTAAACTGTTATTTGTTCTGATTTATAAAAAAAAAGGCATGTTTGTGAAATAGAATGTTTATTTCTCTCTAAATCAAATTTGCAATTTTTATTGGTTTAACAGTGATTTTTTAAAATGTAAATGTAAAATGTTACCACAATACACTGACCACTAATTTGCCCGTATCCATCCCTCACTGTTCTGCCCTCCCAGAGGCTGACATTACACTAATACTTTCATTTATTATGCAATTTAACAAGTTATCCTTTAAGTGGAGAAGAGCTATATAAAGATACAGGAGAATTTATTCTTGTTTTTCTGTCTTGTTCTGTAGATATTTGTGTTTTTATGGTTCACAGGTGTTTCTGCTGCAAGATTTCATGCCTACACAAAAAAGTACAGCATACCTCAAATCAACATTTATACAGGAAGATGCACCTTTTCCCTAAGACTACTTTTCATTTACTTTACAAAATTATTTGTTTTTATCTTGAAAACCTGAGCTTAAGCACGTGGTCCATCTGCATTTAAGGACATCTTATAAATACAAATTAATATATATGTTTAAATATTAACATTTTAATATGTAAGTATATAAATAAATGTTAAGATATTGCTAAGATAATGTATTCTATCATTAACACAGAAAGAGTTGAATATTAGAATCTTGCATGTGACCAACTGAATTTTGATCCTGGCTTTCCATATGTTAAAAATTCTGTTTACTGACAATTTAATAGTATTATTTATTTATTTAGTGTTCTCTGTTTCACACCCAGTGGCCCTTAAAGGCTTATTTCCTACTCAGAACTCAGAAATCTCTCGAAGCAGGCACAGGGGATCATATAGGATGCTGGGATTAGAACCACAGTCCTTCCTGAAGTGGCTGAGTGCAAGGCAAACGCCCTACCACTGTGCTATCTCTCTGGCCCCAATAGTATTTTAATGTAAAGTTTTTTTATTAGGTACACATATCTACAAATTTTTTGATTAATTTCTGAAGTAATTATTAATAATAATTATAAAGAATTTATAATAAATTAGGGATTTTTATGAGTACGTAAGTTTAGGAAGCTCTAAGTATCTTTTTAGAAATAACTCTTGCATCATATATTTTCATGCATTTCATTGCTTTTAATTCATTAACTTGGGGACAGAAAATTCATTAACTTTTAGTTCACTATCTTTTAATGCAGCAGGTAGGGTCCTTGCTTTACACACAAACAACCACAGTTTAACCTCTGGCATGCCACATGTATTTTGAGCACTGCCAGGAGTAATTTTTGAGTGCAGATCCAGGAGTAAACCCTAAAAATCACCAGATGTGGCCTTAAATAAACAAAAAAATAATTTTCTTAAAAAATGACATATGCTGGTTAACCTAAAAAAAGATAAGACCTAAAATAACATATTTTATATATATTTTATATATATTTTATGTTTTATAACCATTTTCATTGTTATAAAATAATAGCATGTAAATTGCTGCATCGATTACCTAAACTAACTATAAACAACAGGCTTAACTGGTAAAAAAAATAGTTTTTATAACACCTAAGTATATGTTGAGTAAATCCACATTAATCTAAATGACGTTTTACCTAACTTGATGCTTTCATAACCGAACATATTAAAAATCAAATTTAAAACTAGAATAAGATTGGACCTTTCAAAATTAGTATTGTATAAAAGACAGCTATTTAATAACAGTTATTAACAGTTAATAAATAAAGTTATTTAAATGAACATAATACTTAAATATTTTCAATTAAAATATAAGTTGACTGATTGAAAGATAAATATTTAAAAACTGGAATGACAAATAATGCATCAGAGACACTTAACAATCTAGCTAAATCATTTCAGATAATACAGAAAAAGAAGAGATTAGTACTCCTGTGAGCAGTGTTTATCAGTTATGTTTACACAAGAGATGGTGTACCACATAAGAATTACCTTTAAAGCAGAGAAATTGGGAGTCTTATTAAAAGGAACAGCTTAAATTATGTAAAAATAACTGTATCTTATATCATCAGATACAAATAAATTATACTTCCCTAAATGAAAGATGATAAGAATGGAGCATATATAATCACAGTGCCATTGCTGAAACTATTCAGAAATATGAAGCATGAATGAATTTGATATTTTAATAATTTAGCAATGTTTATAAATAACAAATTCAGCTTTTCCTTGTGAAGTTTTAAAAGTATATATTTGGGTTCAGAGAGATTATAGGGTGGAAAAGGTTCTTACCTCATCCTTAGCTGAACAAAGACAAATCCTGAGTATCACATATGGTCCCCCCAAGCACTGCCAGGAGTTATCTGTAATTCAACACCAAAAAATTGGCATGGGGGACCCGGGAGATAGCATGGAGGTAAGGCGTTTGCCTTTCATGCAAAAGGTCATCGGTTCGAATCCCGGTGCCCCATATGGTCCCCCGTGCCTGCCAGGAGCAATTTCTGAGCATGGAGCCAGGAGTAACCCCTGAGCACTGCCGGGTGTGACCCAAAAAAAAAAAACCCACAAAAAAAATGGCATATACATATACAGACTTGTGTGTCCCTCAAACTGGAAATAAATAAAATTTTATGTTTAAAAAGTTATAATAGAAAGATTTATAGGGAGATATAAAAAGTCTGACCTTAGTTTTACTATTTATTAATTATATGATTATGAAATACCTATAACCTCATTAAAGGAAACATTATTGACAAAAACTACCTATAAACATCTAAATAGAGCTTTTAGGGAAAGGAACATAATATAGTTGGATCTGGAGAATAAACATTTTTCCCTTAGCTATATGATGTTTCATTTAAATTTTATTATCAAAAATGCATTATAAATATGGAAAGGATAAATTATGCTGTATTTCTCATAGAAAATAAAATGTGTGCAATTTTATCCCACATAGCTATTATTTTCTGTTGTCATAAAATATTACCAGTAACTCAATGATTTAAAGAAATATTCATTTGTTGTCGTACAGTTGTGGAAGAAAATCAGTTTTATTTTTGTTTTTGTTTTGGGGCCAAAACCGGCAGAACTCAGAGCTAAGAAATCATTACTGGCTGGCTCAAGGGACCATATGGAATACCAAGAATTGAGCCAGACCCATCCCAGGTTGGCCATATGCAAGGCAAAAGACCTATCAATGTGCTATCCCTTTGGCCCCATGGAAGAAAACCTAAATACAGAATTGACAGGGGTATTTTACTTCATTGAAATAAGATCACAATTGAAAATACTGAAAATCCCTTTGTTGGCATCCACAGTTCATCACACTGCATGAAACAAATGATGAGAATGCCAGTTCTAACTATCTCTGGTACGCTGTGTAAGTCCACAATGAAAGCCTCTAATGTTGCAAGTTTGGTGCCACAATATGTCATCTAGAAAATTATTTTATTTCTAATTATATGGATATATGAGAATTGTATGAATAAGTTCATGCTAAACTGTCACAGCCCAATTCAGGAGTGAAAAACTCCTGAATGATTTCATAGCGATCAGAAAAGTCTACATGGAGTTTGTCACCAAAGCTGACCTCTTGTCAGAATGATCTGAGCATGAAATCTTGAGACTGTGACAATTTTCACTTTTTCCCCTCTAAGAAAATTCGGGCATCAAAATTCCTTTCCTTCAGTCAAAGGAATAACAGTACCAAACCGCCAGGAAAACCTGATGCACCCCCGCTGGGCAATCTCTCTGACTTGGCGCTAGGGAAGTTTTCCTTTTTCCTCCAAGCTCAATAATGCATAGCTAGTTTGGATGCTTTTACCCAAAACACAATACATCTCCTCTCTACCTGATAATTGCTATTTACTCAATATTTTCGCACTCCCCCATTAGTTGCCTGCCTTTTCCTACTTCCTAATTACTACCTGGGTTTCACTCTCTTTGTTTCTATCTAAACTAGATGAACCCCCAAAACAGAAATTCCTCCCCATCTCCTGCACCTGGACATTTTAGATGCAAAATTTCAGCTAGCTGGTTTCTCTGTCACTTCATATGCTAATCCTAGCTCTAAGAATTCAACCCCTTTTCTTCATGGCCTTGCCTCACCTTTGCATTCCAGAGTTTTGCTTTATAAGGCTGAGCTAATTTTTAATAAATTTGTCTTTGCTTCATCTCATCAAACGGGGACCCCACACGCACGGCCTGTGGTCTCTTCATTTTCCACATTAATATTTTCTGTTTGCAGATCTTCCTCTGTCCTGCTCTCTTCCGTGAGGTATAAGGACTCGCGAAGCTAATATTAATAGTTACATAGGGGCCCGGGAGATAGCATGGAGGTAAGGCATTTGACTTTCATGCAAAAGGTCATCGGTTCGAATCCCGGTGCCCCATATGGTCCCCCGTGCCTGCCAGGAGCAATTTCTGAGCATGGAGCCAGGAATAACCCCTGAGCGCTGCCAGGTGTGATCCAAAAACCAAAAAAAAAAAAAAAAAAAAAGATAGTTACAGACATTAGCCGTCTGTAACACTAAACTCCAGATGTTTATGAAATTATAGTTTATTGCACAGTTTAAGCAGATGGTTATGGGTCCTCCCCCAATGTACAGGTCTTCAGCACATGCTGTTATTCTCCTTACCTTTCACTGTTCCCAGCCCAGTGTACATCTCCTTGATTTAATGCCTTGCCATGTACTATTTCTTATAAACTAGGTCTGGTCCTGTCCTTTGCTGTGCTTGACAGATTGTATAACTTTGTGTTTTGGAATTTGGAATCTTATCAATTGAGTCCCCTTGTTCAGTCTTGTTGCTAAATATTTTGTTATTGGATCTTTCCAGGGTCTAGATAGTGGTTCCCTCTCTCTTTAATCTTTTTTTCTTAATTTTCTGTTCACTGTGCCTGAATAAGAACTTCTGTTTTTCTGTAACGACCACAAATTAGATCAAAGAACTTCAAAGTTACCTGATCTGTGCCCCCGATTTTTTGACAGCTTTATAAACTTTAACCTTTTTAACTTTATTAAGTAGTTAATTTATTAACTTTATTAAATAGTTTAAACTTTATTAAGCCAGTAGTAGAAAGAGAGCAAGCACATATTCTTACAACTTGTGCCTTACCTGTACAGTCACAGAAATTCATTAATATGGAAAACAAAAAAAAATTAAAAAAAAAGGGCCAGAGAGTTAATACAACTTTTAGGATATTGACCTTGAATGTGGCCAAGTAAGGTTCAAATCCCCAGCATTGACTATGGTCCTATAAGCACTGTTAGGGGTTATTCCTGAGTACAGAGTCAGGAGTTACCCCCTAACCATCACTGTGTGGTAGGAAGCTTGCCACAAAATGTGAGGGAGTAAAGGTAGGGAGGGCATAGAAGAGACACCTATGGCAATGATAGTTGAAAAATTATTATTACTCTGGACAAAAAATGGTTGTTGAAAGGAGGTGAGATACATGATGCTCCAATATTGCAAGCCACAATGCTCCAAAAGGGGAAAAAAAGGGAAGACAGAAAATAAAAGTTTGCTATAGAAATATAGGGGGAGGAAGTAGGGAAAGTGGAAACATTGATAGTGGGAATGGTCACTGGTGAATAGATAGGTGTTGTCATTGCATGAATTAAATTTCATAATGAAAACTTTGTAACTGTACCTAACGATTTCCAACCCTTCCTTGACCATTTGTTTTCTATTTTCTTGGCCTCTCCTTTGGCAGATAAACATTAAAAGAACTGAGCATATTCATCAAATTCATTGCTTGCTTTCCCCTGTTTATGTTTTTCTTTCTGCAAGTCTATGTATTTTGAGTGTTAAACTTCAAAAAATCTTGATTATAATAAACTAAATTCAATTATATCTCTTATGTTTGGATATTCTACGATAGTCTCATTATTCAAACATTATGATAACTTTGCTTTTTATATCTCACTTTAGTGGTATACTCTATTGTTGTGATCCAAATGGTTTGATTGAACAAACTTTAACTTGAAGAGTTGAAGAAGAGAGAAACAGAACATGATCATAAGAAAATTTAGAATTCTCAAGAAGACGTAGAAGAAGAAAAAGAAGTCAAAGATGATATAATGAAGATGAAGAAATAGGAGGAGGAGAAAGAGAAGGAGAAGAATAAAAAGAGTAAAAGGAGAAGGAAAAGAGAAAAAAGAAGAAGAAAAGAAGAAGAAGAAGAAGAAGAAGAAGAAGAAGAAGAAGAAGAAGAAGAAGAAGAAGAAGAAGAAGAAGAAGAAGAAGAAGAAGAAGAAGAAGAAGAAGAAGAAGAAGAAGAAAACAAGAAGAAAAAGGCAAGAATAAAGAAGAGGTAGAAGAAGAAACCTGGGTTGGATCCCTGGTATCCCATATGGTCCCCAGCCTACCAGGAATAACCCCTAAGTTTCGCTGGGTGTGTCCAAAATAAAAAAAAAGCTCAAAAATAAAAAAAGTAATCAAAGAAAACATAGGCTTCAGAAAACAAAGCAATACTGAAACTATTTTTGAATGTTTGGTTTTTATCACATCTAGTAATTTAAATCTCTTTCTTCCCATCTTAACTCATATAGTTTTGTTAATTTCATAGATAGAAAATGATACGTTTTTACTTGTATTTCATGATATGAATATGATTTGCTTGGGACATTCTTATTCATGTGTTTTTTTAAATATAAGGTTTTCCCATATTCATTTACATATTTAATATAGTTTATAAAATTATATTTGAATGAACATATATTGCAGAAAGTATCTTATTATTGTAACTTTTTCAAGATATTATTCTTACTTTTGGAAGAAATTTGGGAGTACATTTAAATAAACAGGAAAAATTATGAATGTTTCTCACTTTCCTTAAGAACAATATTTAAGAAATAATTTCTATCTCCACTTCTAATTAGAATTCAGGCTGACTTTGCCAAGGATTAAGTTTGAAGCTCATATTACTATAGCTTTATGGTTAGACTCAAAACGTATATAAGATAATGCCTGCTGTGAAATAGGACCCCAATAGTAAAACTTGAAATTACTATGCAGACAAAGACATCAGTGTACCAACAATGATGGTAGTGAGAAAGACAGTTTTTTTTAATGAAAAATATATTTGAGAAAGTTAACCTTGATTTGCTTTTGCTATTTTATATCTTCAGAAAATAAATTTTGCATGCCTGGTGTATGTCTGCATTGCAACTTTGACTTTCATAACTTTAGTACAAACATATTTAAAGATATCAAGACATTTTATACATAATGAATATCATAAAACCTTAACTTTTAAAACAAAATATTGTCAAATAAAGGAAAGCGTAATATTTAAAAGCAAATATAAGTAAATCCATTTTGCATATACCCTTCTTAGATACACCTTTTGTTTTCTCTATTACCTTAGATTTTTACCCCAGGGACTGGAGAGGTGGTGCTATAGGTAAGGTGTCCGCCTTGCAAGTGCTAGCCAAGGAAAGATCACAACCGTGGTTCGATCCCCCAGCGTCCTATGTAGTCCCCCCAAGCCAGGGGAAATTTCTGAGCATCAAATGGGTGTGGCCCCAAAAACCAAAAAAAAAAAAAGATTTTTACCCCAAATATTTTTTTAATTTTTGAATATAGATTATTAAGAATATTAAGAATCTAAACTGCAGAATAATACATATTGTCATTGTGAATGTTATTTTTTAAAAAAATACACTTTGAGGATGAGGGTTTTCATGTTTATATGCCTTATCTACTAAAAGCTAAAGAAATTTTTAGGACACTTGCTATCTTTTTTTTGGCACAAAACAAGGTCAATATTACTTGCTCTTGAACATGATTTAAACTGTGAGGTTAATGCAGAGGTCAATTCAATAAATTATACCTAATCCACTGTGACAACCCCAGTTTTAACTAATTCTCTATGGCATACTTGTTCCCTCTATATCCTAACCTTTTTAATATATTGGCATCCATTAAAATATGTAAATATAAAAATATACTGGTAGTTTTGAACAATAGGAATGGTACCAGGATAAGGAAGTTGCCTGATATTCTGCCAACCACAGTTTGAATCCTTAGCATGATCATAAATTTGAAGAAATTATAATTTCTTGCCTATAGCAGTATAATCAAATTAAATAATGTTAAATATACTTTAAAAGACTCAATTGTCCATGAATGTTTTTTTCATCTTTCTGCATATTTGCAGATGCTAATTTAGATGATACTGGTGTTTTGTTTCTCCTTTTCCGTTTTTTGGGTCACAACTGATAGTACTCAGGGGTTACTCCTGGCTCCGTGCTCAGAAATTGCTCCTGGCAGGCTGGGGGATCGACTATATGGGATGGTGGGATTCGATCCACTGTCAGTCCTGATTCGGCTTCATGCAAGATTAGAGGAGTAACCCTTGAGTGCTGCCGGGTGCGACCCCACCAAAACCCAACCAACCAACCAACCAAACAAACAAACCATAAAGTCCATGTGTTGGGTGAGGTTTCCATCAGCATGGCACCTCTCGCCCCTCAGCCCGTTAGTCTGAAGATGGCAGGGGAATGGCGGAGAAATTAATTCACAGTCAATTAATGTTTCATTGGAGTCAGCTTGTTTTTATTCAATGGCTCTGTCTCTGCCATGAACAGCCTCTGTGTCCTGTCTGCCTAATTCATCTCTTTTGCTCAGGAGTTCTATCTACCTCCCTTCCTGCTGCTCTCCATGCTTCCTTGCTGCTTCCTCTCTGGCTCGCTGCCTTTTTCTGCCTCTACCTTCCCCCAGCCAAACTCTATGACCATATATACTAGAGTGTAAGCCGACCCCCCTAATTTTACCTTAAAAGCTGAGAAAACTTAGTGAATTGAATATAAAACGAGTGGAAAATGCAGCAGCCGCTGGTAAATTTTGGATATACAACTACAATTACAATACTTGAGGAACCAGTAAATAAATACATGATTACATTTACAATACATGATTGTCTGATAAACTGTATACCATTAAATATGACATCAGTCCATAGTATTAAATAGCAACTTTAATAAAATGAAAAATCATTTAAGACAGTAAAAGCATTGTAAAAAATGGTTAAAAATCCTGAATCTCTCTATACCAGAACCCCTGATTATAAGGATTCAGGATTTATAAAAATTTATTTACACGACTTTTACTGCCTTAAACGGGGTTTTCACTTAATTAAATGTGCCATTGAATATTGTGGGTTAAATAGTTCAGTGGCATCCAGTTCAGTTCAGCCACTTACCTTTTTAGCTCAGCAGTGACTTTTGGATTGAGTTGAAGTACCTCCCCTCCAGCAGATGGCAGAAGACGACTGGAGATTATGCGCATTTAATTTTGTGCGCAAGCACCGAATCAAATAACCTGTATGACCGAATTATAAGCTGAGTTCGAATTTTTCAGCACAACTCTGCTTATACTTGAGTATATAGGTAAATCTTTATTCAAACCCCTCTCCCCTGCCCATTCCAGGTGTGGGCTGAACTGACCATCCAAGAAGGATTAACATTTCAACAGAAAGCTTAGGGTGTTGGGGAAGGGATACTTTACAATAATTATGCAACTGTTAGAAGAGCTGAAGTCATGATATTTTTCTATACACGGATGGAAATGGAAACTATAAGCTGAGTGAAATAAGTCAGAATGAGAGATATAGACACAGAATAGTCTCACTTCTCTATGGGTTTTAAGAAAAATAAATGACATTATTGTAATAATGCCAGAGACAATAGAAGCAAGGGTTAGAAAGACCAGCTCACAGAAACTCACAAGAAATAGTGGTGATGCAGTTAGAGAAATAACTACATTGATAACTATCATGACAAAGTTAATGAGCGAGAGTAGAATGACTGTCTTGAATACAGGCAGGGGGTGAGGTCGGAGTTGCACTGGTGAAGGGGGATGTTATTTTTATGACTAAAACCCAACTACAATCATGTTTGTAATCAAGGTGCTTATATAAAGATATTACTATAAAAATGTTCTTAATCTTATTTTGTCTGCCTTTCCCTTTTTCACAAAGGTAAAATCATCCCCCTGGAAATTTACCATTTGTAAGTCAAAACAAAACAAAACAATAGGGCTAGTAACAAAGATATACAATGTGCTGACAAAACTTAACAAGAAAAGTCATCTAACCCCACTGAAAATTGGGGAGAAGAACAGACAATCCACTGAAAATTGGGGAGAAGAAATGAACAGACAATTCCTCAAAAAAGAAATACAAATGGCCAAAAGACACATGAAAAAATGCTTTGCATCACTAATCATCAGGGAGATGAAAATCAAAACAATAAGGTACCATCTCATGCCACAGAAACTGGCATACATCACAAAGAATAAGAACAATAATAATTGGTGGGGATAAGGGTACTAAGAAACTCTCATTCACTGCTGGTGGGAATGCCATCTATTCCAGCCTTTATGGAAAATTAAAAAAACTGAAAATTGAGCTCCCATGTGATCCATCTATACCACTCTTCTAGGGATAAACCCAAGGAACACATAAACACAATACAAAAATACCTTCCTCACACCTATCTTCACTGTGGCACTATTTACAATAGCCAGCATCTGGAAACAACCCAGATGCCTGACAATAGATGAATGTCTAAAGAAATTCTAGTACATATACACAATGGAATACTATGTGTCAGGAAAAATGAAATGAAGTCATGAAATTTTCCTATACGTGGATGGACATGGAAACTATTATGTTGAGTGAAATAAGTCAGAGGGAGAGAGATAGACACAGAATAGTCTCACTCATCATGTGATTTAAGAAAAATAAAAGACATTATTGTAATAATACGCAGAGTCCATAAAGATGAGTGCTGGAAAGACCAGCTTACTACAAAGAGCGGTGAGTTCAATTAAAGAAATAACTATACTGACAAATATCAAGATAATGGTAGTGATTAAGAGAAATAGAATGCCTGTCTCAAAGACAAGAAGGGCTGAAGAAGGAGGGAGATGTGGGGCACTGCTGATGGGAATGTTGCCTGGTAAAAGGTGGTGTCCTTTTTTTTATAACTGAAATCAATTACAAACATGTTTGTAATCATGGTGCTTAAATAGAGATATTAATTAAAAATAAACACGACTCATTCCAGGCTAGGAAATGAAGTATAGTAGTAGATAGGGGCATGAACCTTGCAAAAGACCAATCTGTGTTTAAGTTCCACATCTCATATGCTCTTCCAAGCACCCCCAGGTGTTTGTGATCACCCTGATCACAGAACCAGGAATTGAATCCTGATCACAGCACAACCACAGCGAAACAAAATAAAAATGAGAGAGAGAGAGAGAGAGAGAGAGAGAGAATCACATTGCTCCCAAGGTTACTACCATACTGTGATTCTTTCCCGCACCCTTCAGGGAATGCTATCATCCTCATAGAGAACACTGCTCTAGACAGAGGTTATCTGTAAACAATGATATTTAGATAGTTAGAGGAGTCACACCCACCATTGTTCAAGGCTTACTCCTGCTTTATCTCTCTGGCCTTGCATATATATTTTATAGCTTTCTAATGTGTAAACATGAGCTGTATATAGTTTATATACAAAGTATGAGATATTTAAAAAGTATCTGAATTTTGAGCACCTAATTTGGAATGCTATAAATCAAAATGTCAGTAGTTTTTACTTTAAATGCATCTTATGGTGCTTGTTATAAATTATAACTTTGAAAAGTGTTATCGTTTTTTAAAATGACTTTGTTTTATGAGTTTTTATGTCCTTTCGGTTGATAATTTAGATATCATCCAACATACTCAGGTAGATCTAAAAAACATTATGAAGTAAAAGACACCATTTATCACTATCTGTTTCATATACATAAGCTAGAAATTGAAGATACCATGGCAAAAAAAAAGAGAGAATTATTTAGATTTTACTGACATGTGAATTTTAGGTGAAATAAGTGAAAAAGCAATATTAAAGCAAAAGATAATATAGAATATTATGAAATAAAGGCCTTGAAATAAATCTGATTAAACTTACTGGAGATGCTGGAAGACTTCTTTAATAAATACAAATGAGAGTAATTTTTGAAATTTATCAGTTCCTTTGCCTCTGTTGCCATGTGTTTGGAGTAGAGATGCAAGTAATGTAAATTTTTGAATTATGTTAAATAGATTAATATAGACTAATTCTTCCTTTCAAGATGAAAATAATAATAATAATCTTAGATAAAAAGTGAAGAGAATTTAAGTTTTCTCTTTCCTCAAATATTTTTATTCAGCTATTAGCCATTAAAAAAACTTGTGTTTGAGACCAGAAAGATATTAGAAGAGTTAAAAAAGCTTCATTTGATGCTCAGAACCAGGTATGACATTAATTTTGAAATAAATATTCAATGCAGGATAATTTGATGGAATGCAATTGGTTAATATAAATATTTAAGAGGCTGAACAGACAAACATATGGTCATAGCACAAGTCTTCCACACATATTTTATCAGATAGCACTATTTTGTTCATTATATTATTGATATTAATTTTAGGGGGGTTATGGGACCATACCTATTGGTGCTCAGGGCTTACTCCTGGCTTTGAGTTCAGGAATCATTTGGTAGATATCTGGGGGCCTTAGATGGGGCTGGGAAGAGAACCCAGGTCACGTGCCAACAAGTAACACACAATATACACTGTACTACCTATCTCTGCAGCCCTCAAATCTACAACCAAAGCCAACAGATTTTCTAAAGGTCTAGATATTAGTATATGCTTGTCCTGGTAAAGTTGGATGGTGATAAGCTGCTAATGAGTATCCCCTATTTTTTTTCTTTTATCCTAGTCTGGTTGCAGTGATACTATCCCAGTTTCTGTCCATCACTACCACCTCTCAACCTTCCACTTGCTTGCTATCCTCCAATCCTATAAGTGAAACTATACCACAAATAAATAACTTCTACTTTACACAAGCTTCTAAAATAATCTCCTTTCTGTTTTTACTATGTGGTTGTATTATTTTAAGCTTTGTATGTCTTTTAGTGCAATTTTATGATCACAAAACTATTCCAGGATTGGATATCAAGGCAGATATTTGATATAAATAGAGATATTGCTTATGTAGATTTTAACTTGTCACTTAAATGGAATTTTTGTCTATTCTCTGTTAACACTCCCACAGTGGATAAAAAAATCTATATGCATCACTTCACGCTAATTAATCTTCTTAACAGGTGAATTTCTTGGATCACCACCTTTTATACTGATCCAACTACATTGATTGACTTTGAGAGGTGATAGAATTATTCTGTGTGAAAAAAAATGTTCTTATTCAAATAAATAACATGATTTTATAATGTTTACTAAATGTATGTTTCTTTGCATTCTAAATTATCAAAACCTCTTGAACCAAGAAAAATATCAAAACATTATAATGAGCTTTCATCATTTATTTGCAAGTAAGGATCTAATATGATTTTTGACATCTTAGAAAGAAATGTTATAAATGATTTCTATGTGCTTAGAGTGTTATTTGTATTTTGTCTTCATTTGCAAGTAATGACTAAGGAGTGCAAAGAATCCATAGGAATAACAAACAGATATAGAAAAAAGTGAACTAGGAAACAATTGTGATCTCAAAAGCTTCATGACTTCATTGTGAACCCACCACAGAAAATATATTCTATAATTTTCTCTATTTTTGTGATTTGCTTTTTAAATTGAAATAACATTGTCTCACTCTTGTATTTAATTTCATTTGGTTTTATGTTTAGATAAAAGACGAATAATTCTCTGATTCTACTTTATTACAAACTCAGAAAAAGGTTTTGCAAACAAGACTACTTTCATGAAGTCTGAAGGATGGGACAATTTAAGCACAAAACACATCTGCTCCAGGTTTTTCTGCTGCTATTACTTCGTTGTTTTGGGGACCATGTAAGTTGCTAGAGATCAAACCCACATTAACTGTAGAAAGATAAACCCTTAACTGAGTTACTATCTCTCCATTACCTGTTATTGTTGTTACACCATCATCATCATCATCATCATCACCATCACCATCATTTTTTAGTTCTTGCTGCAGCCAATGTCAATCAGGGGTTAATCCTGGTTCTTCACTCAGAAATTACCCCTTGCTGGCTCTAGGATCATATGCAATGCCAGAGATTGAACCCAGGTTCATCCCAGATTTGCCATATGCAAAGCAAAGGCTCTATCAATGTGCTTCAGCCCCATTTCCTATTATTTTTAAAACATATAAGATCACTTGAACTATTAGATATGTCTTCAAATTCTATTTGTATTTATTCATTGATAATTTACTCTCAATCATTTATTTGAACAATTATCACATAAGAAAACAAAAACAATAATTTAAAAACAAAATCAGTAAAATTTATTAGACAAAAATAGCTTTTACTTTATGAAGGAAAAAGCAAATCTAATTAATCCAAATACCAAAATTATGCTTTGATTAAAGACACAGAGTAGCAAAGAGGATCAAAAAGATGAATCCAACCTTCTGCTGCCTACAAGAAACACATCTGAATAATCAGAACAAACATAGACTCAAAATCAAAGGATGGAGGAAAATCATCCAAGCAAACAATACACTCAAAAAAGCTGGGGTAGCCATCTTAATATCTGATGACACCAACTTTATACTCAGAAAAGTGGTAAGGGACAAAGATGGACACTATGTACTAATCAAGGGATATGTGCAACAGGAAGAAATCAGACTATGAAACATATATGCACCCAATGAGAGACCAGCAACTTATCTAATACAGTTACTGACAAATCTGAAAGAAGAAATCAATGATAACACAATAATTATGGGAGACCTCAACATAGCCCTATCAACACTTGAT
>PVKC010017030.1:0-20440 GCA_004027635.1 Crocidura indochinensis
GAGGCCCACCGCTCCAGCAGGCCGAGGCTGAAGCCTTCATTTCACTGCTCATGTTTGTGCCTTTTCTCATTGGAAACCTCTAACACTATTAGTAAGTGCCCCCATTCCTTCATTTTAATCTGTTCCCTAAGACTCTTTACCCACCACGCTTTGATTCCACTTGGCGAATTTTGTTGAGGCTTGGGTACCGTAAGAGCAGCATTTCACTTGACTCTGAATCTCTGGGAACCAGTAGCCACCTTGAGAGATGAAGACAAAGCTAAATGGAGCTCAGGCTTCTTCTGTCTCTGAGTATTGAAGAAACCATTGGTGCTGATAACTATTAGTGTTTGGGGAGATTCTGTTGTTGAAACCCGGCTTACATTCATTCATTTAAACGAATTCTCTCATCTTGTTGTATCTTTAGGATCTATCTCAACAGTTCAAAGAAATGCTTCAGTGGCATTCATTTCCTATAGTCATGCTAGATAAGACATTGGGAGTTCAGACTTGAAGAATGGAAGTCTCTGGAAACCTCTTTCCTTTCTAACAGTTTTAGCAAGTGAGGGGAAAAGATGCTGAGTTCATGGGTTCTTGCTCTGAAAAGGACCAAGGCAGACATGTATAGAAAGGAATTTCATCTGAGTCGCAAGGTAGTCAGGCCCCTGTCCTGCCTTCATGGCCAAGATGGTGCCCAGCGGCAGTGTTGGCTGAGCAGGAAGAGGTAGGGGCAGTGCGGGGACCACACAGGGTGGGGAGTCCTGAGTGACAGGGACTGTGGGCCGAGGCTGGCGGCAGTGCCGCCTTGGGCGGAGCACTTGGCTAGAGTTGAGCTAAGTGCATTCGGTCCACCACTGCAGCCAGCCCCTTGTGTCCCTCAGCCACGGGAGCATCTTGCTGGGAGTATTCTCCAAATTTGAGGCTTGGGAATTCACAAGTTGAGATCTGGACATCATTGTCACTGTGAGTCCCAGTGATGTACTTCACGTTGGTATCAAATGCTTACTACTATGCCCTAATGGAATGGTAGAAAAATATAAAAAAGAACCTGAATGACTGAACAGAAATTGAAAGAGAAAAGCAAATTAGTCTTCATTAGTTGCTGAATTTATGTACCCTTCTGTAATGTAAATGATTGAAGACAAGAGACCTCGAGTTGCAGACTACATTTTTGTGGCCGGATTGACCCATGTCTCAAAGCCACTGGAAGAGGAAATTCACTTCAATAACGCCTGTCACAAAGTAGCTAAGCCAAAAGTATCACTGATGTTTCAGTTATTATTAAATTTCTTGGGGGGGGGGAGTGCAAAGATTATCTTTGTATTGTTATTACCCCTGTGGACTATCAGCTGACCTCGTTAATGGAAGTCTGTGGGTTTACCTTTGCTATAAAAAAGGAAGAGATAAACCTCCACTTACAGATCTAGGGGTTTTGTATGACTGGAAAGAATGATTGAAAAGGGGCTGTGAGATCATTCAGACTACTCCCAAAGGGCACCCTGCAAATATTAGTGGCGGGATATCTTCACGAGTCTATATAACTTACCGAAGAACCTCTGAAAACTTGACTCAGAATAGGTTGGCTGTCACAGACATTGACACTATCATCCCCAATGAAGGAGAAAGTCCACCACACACATTCTGTAAAGTTAATAAGTATCTTAGCAATAGTATGTGGGGGTCAGTTGTGTACTTATGTTATAAAAAATCGGTGGCAAAGTCTAACACTATATCTTACAAAGCTGATATTATTTGTAAATATCCTCAAGAAGGTTATGAGTCATCCTCACTACCAGAATCTGTTTCCCTAATTTTGTTTACTAATGGGTGCAGTGACTGAATGTTGGCCACCAAACAGCAAATACCCTCTCCCTGTATTTTCTACTTTTGTGTTAACAGGTGCCTCAGTGGAAAAGGTCTATGGTGCCGTTATTCAGTTTTATAAACCATACTCTGAAGAAAATCTCACAGAAAAACAGAGGCTTCTTTCAGGTTTAACTTCATCAGCACATGGAAGTTTGACAGTTCCCAAACAATTTACACAAATAAATACATCGTGTCTTCTTTTTTACTGGCCTTTTTCTGATACATCCAGAAAATTTCTGACTTTTCTGTTCCATTATTCCATCTTTGGACCTCATGTGCTTCTAATTGAGAAGCATATTTCTCATTTCCTGCATAAAGTTCCTTTTCCATATCCTCAAAGACCATGGATTTTAGTTCATTTATCGCCACATGATAATCTGATTCTCAGTCTGTTTCTTCATCTCTACCACTAAGCAGTGGCAAGTTTTCAACACTACTTCAGAATTTAGGTCCTGAAAATGCCATGACTCTGTTGGTGTTTGCACTTAAGTTAGAACTTAAGATTCTTGTCCATTCATTATGGCCTTTTGAGTTTATTGGTATGACAGAAGCATTAGTGTTTATGATTTCCCCTCTCCATTGGCCCTGTCCATATGTTCCACACTGCCCACTGGCTTTAGTGGATGTCTTGAGTGCACCATGTCATAGTAGAAATTGATTCAATATACTTTAATCTCCACCAGATGTTAGGTGTGTTGATCTAGATATCAACATCATTTTCCAAACTGGTGACAAAAAAAAATGTAGCCTGGAAGATACTTCCAAAGAAGTCATGCAAAAATCTAATGAACTCATTGAATAATTTGCATCAGAAACTGGCAAATTTACAGCAGAGAGCAAGAGATGATGGACTGATGGATTTAGTAATGACTGACTATGATTTTAATTCTAGGGATAGATTTGGAAATTCAATAAGCATTTTTATTTTTCATGGCCTCTATTATAAAAGGCTACAGGCCATACTTAATACCAAAAACACAGGCCCATTTGAGACAGCCACAAATGCTCGCTCTCTTTTTACTCTCCAAGCTTTCTTAAGCAGGGATGGACACACCAAAAATTTATAATTTGATGACCAAAACACAAACGTTTCTTTGCTTCACTGAGGAATGTTCATTTGACAGTGACAAAGATGCAAGCCTGGCATTTTTTTATGATTGTGTCGATAAAGTTGGTGTTAGCCTATCTATGGGCATGGAAGAAGTAGAAGCATTTCCAGTTGTTTCCTGAGGCCTTCTGGGGGAAAAATCAGTTATAAATAACAGATCTAACAATGTCCACTACAAAAATCGTATTAAATTCACAGGGTTAAAAACAAACAGTTCTTGTTATTTAAGCATTGCATTTACTACTGGTTAACCTGTACTTCAGGTTCTATCAATTATCCACTTATTCATTCTACTTAATTATCCACTCGAAATAATGTAAAACTAGTTTACAATACTGACAGCTAATTTCACAAAACTTAAATAATTTCAACAAAATAAGAATTCCAATTTTATATATTCCTATTTCCCAAAATAGGACTACCTCCTATCAACTATAATATTTTGATGTAATGAGAACAGTGGTTTCTATTAACTATCTGCAGAACAGACTATTTATTAATGGCCCAGCAGAACTAAAGAGACTGGAGTTACTTGTGGCAAAGTTTGACCCAGTGATGGGGGACTGAAAGTTTGTTGAGTATCTCAAAAGTGGCTGGGGTACACCAAGGTCGCATCCAGAGTCCCTGAGTTATTTAGGGATAGGACTGTGTACTATGGATCATTCTAACCCAAGGTCTCATACATGTTAGGCATATGCTTTATCATTTGCATTGAATCCCTTGCCCTGCCACAATACAAGACTGAATGGTAACTTTTAAAATCTAGAATTGTAAAACTGGATTATTAAACATTAGATATACATAATTGATAATGCTGATATATGTGCTTTCATTTTTTCTGGAAAACATAATACATAAAGAAACCTTAATAACAGGGTTAATTAAGTGTGCTAAGAATGGCCATTTCCAATGTCAGATGTTCTAGAGATCAAAGTAGTTTCTATTAGAAGATAATGGATATTCAATGATTAAATATTAAAGATGTCCAAAATACTAAG
Organism: Crocidura indochinensis; assembly: GCA_004027635.1. NCBI lineage: Eukaryota > Metazoa > Chordata > Mammalia > Eulipotyphla > Soricidae > Crocidura > Crocidura indochinensis. The sequence continues at coordinate 3,952 of PVKC010017030.1, forward strand.
GCAGTAGCTACTATCTAGTCCCATATAATGATCAGATTCTTGATTTCCACAGAAAGAAGTAGTTCTTCCAGGGTGATTCAGATGTCAAGACAGAAAATGAGTCCATTAACTTTTCTGAAGCCTAAAAATAACTAAGTTCTTGCCCTCTCTAAAAGTTTAAGAATATAAAATGAAAACTTAACTTTAATTATTTCAGCAGATAATGGTTCCAATTATGCATATGCATAAGAATCTTTTGAAAAGCATTCTAATTTTTTTCATTTCTGAAGATTTGAGTAAATTCTGTTTTGGTGAGGTTGTAAGTGACAAAATGTCATTTCATTGAATGCTTGGTCTAAAAATCTATTTCTGGAATTAGAGGATATTACGCTCCATGAAGTCAATTACAAGGAAAGGGACAGATACAGAATTATCTCACTCATATGTAAGATACATAGTAGGTTATTATCTAAGATGCACAGTAGGTTATTAACTAAGAGCTAAAACAACACAATGAGAATACTGATCCACAAAATAAAATTGGTGTGAGTAAAAGAGATGAAGAACATCAGGGTTTTGGGGGGAAACAGAGTGAGAAATACTGGTGAGGGATTTGGAGCTAGAATTAAATAAGTGGAAAAATCATTAACAATATTGTAAACAACAGGACCTCTATTCAAAAGGTTCACTATGATTATCAAATTGTAATTGTAGCATATGAAATATTAACTTAATACTGGAATCTTTTATTTTCTGACTTTCATTTCTATTTCAGGAATCTATTTCTTTTTTAATGATAATTTTTATTTTGACCAAAGTGGATTACATATCTTTCACAGTAATATTTTAAGTACATATTAATATTGAATCAGGGGAATTCCTACCACCAAAGTTGTCCTCTCACCACCCCCAATTTTTGCATGTAAAGCAAACTCTTGTTGACAATAATATTTTAGGTACATGTTAACTTAATATCAGGGGGATTCCCATCACCAAATTGTTCTCCCTACACCTCCAGGAATCTCTTTATTTCTTAAGACCTCTTCTCCCCACTTCCCTAAGGCTTTATTTATACTTGTAACAAATGACTCACTACAATTTGTGCAGCACAGTGGCTGATCCAGGTGGGATCTGGTTTGATTCCAGGCATCCAACATTGTCCCCCAGCCCGATGGGCAATTTCTAAGTGCAGAGCCAGGAGTAACCCCTGAGCACCACTAGGTGTGGCTCAAAAACCGATCAACCAATCATGTTTAAATAAAAAAAAAGAATTAAGTGAATAAATTTGTTGATGAATGAATATACATCTAACTGAACAAAATAATTTGTGATTTAATAATAAAATGAAATGATGATGAAACTAGTCATGAAACTAGATGTGGATTCAAAAATATCTTCTATATATAAATAAGTAGATAATATAACGCATACTCTCAGAAGCTATTGTGAAAAATATAAAAAAAAACTCAATGATTGACTTGTAAGAGGATCACCAAACAATATCTGTTTCATCATAGACAGTCTGTTTACTTAAAAATACTAAACTGTGGGGCCCGGGAGATAGCATGGAGGTAAGGCGTTTGCCTTTCATGTAAAAGGTCATCGGTTCGAATTCCGGTGCCCCATATGGTCCCCCGTGCCTGCCAGGAGCAATTTCTGAGCATGGAGCCAGGAGTAACCCCTGAGCACTCCCGGGTGTGACCCAAAAGCCAAAAAAAAAAAAAATACTAAACTGAAACAGCATTAGTATCAAGTATTTGAAATAGATATTTAAAATATAAATAATTATAGTTGTAACATAAACTGAGAAAATTATCTAATGCCACACTATTCTTTCATTGTGGTAATGAGCTCTGTTCTACTTTTTATTTGCAAAGTTAGTACATAGAGCGGTACTAGAAAAAAAGTAAATCTACTCTGCTTGGTACTTAGCTAATGGTGTGGAAAAATAAGTTTCCCGAAGGTAAAGGATTTCTCCATTGGAGGGCAAATCCAAGGTTGAGAAGCAGTTACTGCTTAGATTTTTAGTGATATTCCCAAGGTCCTGCTGAATCTAGCCAATCTTCAGAACTCTCACTGCCCAGTGATATCAACACTGTAAAAAAAAATCAATGATTCATTGCCTTTGCTCCTACCTCCTGGTTTTCTAAAATTCAGTACACAGGTTTGATAGCTTCATTTTTCACATTTTGTTCCATTTATTTTATTAAATTTTTATTTCCATAAAATCCAATTTATTGTGATCAAGCTGTTTAAAGACTTTCAGAATCCCAATTAGAATAGTCACTAGAATTTGGAAAAAAAACCCACACTTTTTCTGTCTTTGATTATGCAATTATCCTTGCCTGGAAGACTGTTTCCTTCTATTCCTTTCAGCCATAATAACTCAAGAGTTAGTGTAAATATCACTTCTTCTAGTACTGTTCCTGGTTATATTCTAAGAGCACTAATTAACACTGATCACTGTTTCTACTGAATGTTTGTGGCATTTAAAGAAAAACTCTTCTTTGGGCAAAAGTTTAATTGGAAGTTTGTATCATATCATCAAAAACAAAGTAGGCAATTAAATAATTTCAGATTCCATCCTTTATTTTTTGTATTTCTATGTGCTATAAATATTTTTAGGTTAATATCTTATTATCACCCCTGGTTCCTCTACTGGAAAAAATACTTATTCACAATTATTGAGTACATTTACAAACAACAGGAATTGAATTTCATAATTAATATAGAAAAGAATATATTTTGAGTCTTGGATATGAAATTAAGATGACAATAGGAAATCTTCTGTTTCACCTCACAAAAAGAATTGGGGAGAATTAGTGATGGTTCCATAAATTACAGTGACATTGAGGTATCCCCCAGAGCTTGAAGGATCTATACAGATAGAAAAAAAGAATTGAGGAGACTCATTTTTCCTTGGATGGAAAGTGAGTAACATAGATAGCAGAGAAGCTGGCCCATTAGGTTCTTGTAGGGTGGGCAGTAGGACATGAAATGAATGTAGAGATATATTCATATAATCCAGGTGAACTTGTATGGAGGAGTTGGGGTGCTCTACAAATGTCAGACAGGTAAAGAGAACAACAAAGTACTCTAAGGCTGCCAGAAAAACCTTGATTTTATAAAATGGTTGATCTTTAATTTTTGATACCTGCAACATTCATTAATTGAATTCATTAATAATTAATTCAGCAATCATTTATTAATTGTCAAAATTTCATGGCAGCCACTGGATTTTCAGTTACTGTTTCAGAAACCCCTTCACCTAACAGAAATGCCCTAGTAGATGTGAGGAAGGGATGTTTTTATTGTATTTTTGTGTTCCTAGGGTATACCTCTAGGAGTGGTATAGCTGGATCATATGGAAGCTCAATTTCCAGTTTTTGGAGGAATCTATATATCACTTTCCATAAAGGTTGGACTAGACGACAATTCCACCTGCAGTAGATAAGAGTTCCTTTCTCTCCACATCCCCACCAGCACTGCTTGTTCTCGTTCTTTGTGATGTGAGCCAATCTCTGTAGTGTGAGATGGTACCTCATAGTTATTTTGATTTGCATCTCCTGATTATTAGTGATATGGAGCATTTGTTCACGTGCCTTTAGGCCATTTGTATTTTTTGTCAAAGTGTCTGTCCATTTCTTCTCCGCATTTTTTGATGGGATTAGATGTATTTTCTTGTAAAGTTCTGTCAGTGCCTTGTATATTTTGGAGATTAGCCCCTTACCTGATGGGCATTGGGTGAATAGTTTCTTCCACTCAGTGGGTGACTCTTGAATCCTGGGCATTGTTTCCTTTGAGGTGCAAAAGCTTCTAAGCTTAATATATTCCACTTGTTTGGAGAGTTCAGTTTCCTTCTTGAAGATGCTTTTAGTCTCAGTGACTAAAAGTGGATGTTTTACCTACATGTTATTCTATATATTTTATAGTTTCAGGTATGATATCAAGGCCTTTAGTCCATTTGGCTTTTACCTTCGTAAAAATCTGCATTCTAAAGCTGTAGGTTGTGGCCCCTGATATTAATAAAAAATATGTAAAAAAAAACCCTCTCAGGGGCCACAACCTATAGCTTTAGAATGCAGGTTCTATACTATACTCTTCTTCTGTCAAACTTGAAAGGGTGCTGACATCCCATGGCTCACTAAAGGTTGACTAAATGCTGAGTCTTAAATTTGTGTCCCTATATAACCAGAAAGGAGGATTAGAAGTGGTGGTATAAACATCATCCTGGTTCATGCCCTCAACTCCTTCTCAATAATAGCTATACTTTTTAACACAGAAACTACTGATCAGATCTCTAGTTCATTTTTTCCTTTTTGTGGAGGCCACTCCACAAAAGGCTGCATCCTTATATCAGGGATTAAACTCAGGCTCACTAAAGTACTTTGAGCTTTTTTTTTCCTGGCCCTTAAAAGCCCATTCTTCCTATTTTAAAGATATTAATGTATGTACCCTTATTAACAACTCTCTACATTGTCATTGGGCCTTATTTCTTAGCACAAAACATTTCTATTTTCTATGCTGCTTATAAGAATTTCATTTAAATTACAAAAACAAATGCATAGTTAGAAAAAGGCAGCACAATCCAATAGACAACTCAAAAAAGATATGAGCCACTATACTGATAAAACTATAAAATAAACTTCCAGCCACCCAAAAACCAGAAGATATGTTGTATATTGCATAATAATGAAGGGAAAAACAAAAGAAAGACATAATTATTAATGTATATGTACACCCATAACTATCCTATTACATAAAAATAAAGGGAATACAAGAGGAATACATCATAATTATTAATATATATGACCCGACATAACTGCTCTGGAGTTCATAAAAGTAAATATTAACAGACATAAACAGAAACACTGACAGTGATATAATAATAAAAGTGAACTTTAACACTTCACTTTTAGCAATGAATTTCACCAAGAAAATAAATGCCTAAATTTCAAACTAGATTTGATGTTAATATATGTTATGGAATATGTATGCCACCACAAAACCAATAAAATTCATGTAATATACTCAAGTTATTTTATATTTTGAGATGAAAAGTAATTACAATAAATTTGTAAATATTAGTTGTTATATCACTTATTTTTTTAGACTACAATGAGAAGAATGTACATAACAATTAACCAAAAGGAGAAAGAGGGGAAACCATCATAAATTAATGTAAAATAAGCATATTAAGATTAATTATTGCATCAATGAGGAAACCAAAGGTGAAATGAAGGTTACACTGGTGAAGGAGGCTTACAGTTTATGACTTAAACTCAGCTATAAGCAGGTGTGTAATCATGATGCTTAAATATATATATTCTTAAAAAATAGAATATTGGGGGCCAGAGAGATAACACAGCAGTAGGGCATTTGCCTTGCATGCAGCCCACCAGGATATACAGTGGTTCCAATCCTGGCATCCCATATGGGTTCCCCGTGCCTGCAGGAGCGATTTCTGAGTGCAGAGCCAGGAGTAATCCCTAAGAACTGCAATTGTGACCCAAAAACAAACAAAAAATTAAAATAAAATATCTGGAGATTAATGAAAATGAAAACATAATCTGTGTGCTGAATCAAATGAACTACTATGAGTAAAGTTTATAACAATACTCTGGAAAGATGACTCTCTCTTTCATTCCTAGCCCCCAAACCACATTTAAATCTTGTATCAAATAGAAGATGATAAATAGTAAAACTAAAAGTTAGTATATGGAAAGAGAATTATACATAGGACAGAGGAAGATGGCCAGAAAAACCAAGAAGTGGATTGTTAGCACTCTCATGAGCATGGAAAAATTTTATAACAAAAATGTGGCTAATATTTGTAGAATTTTGTTAGATGTTCTATCCTTTGCATTTAAGGGAAGGCTTAGATAAAGAGAAGATCTGCAAATTATTGCCATGAATGCTTCTACAGAGCAAAAAGTTGAAGTACTGAGACATGAAAATTGAAACAGACATGCAGAACTACTGTGAGAAGTAAGCATTAATTGCAAGAAGCTTCTAAGGCACTAAAGGCTAATCTGGGAAACAAGGGGTTGGAGGGGAGGCTGATGTTTCATACTGAGCCCAGCTCTATAGTCTTATTTTACAACATCTAGAACAGGAGACAGATGCAGTCAACTTAATATAGAAGCCAGAACACAAAGTACCTAGGGAGCATGAGATTTTGATTATATGATGGCAGAACAGGCCTGCACAAAATCGGTGGATGACACCAAACATTCGAAGCATTAAGTTAGAGAATGTTACTATGGTCTTCTGAACTTCTGCACTAGTATATGCCAGTGCTGGGAAATACAATTTTCCTTGTAACTTCAAAGCTTAGCTCATTACTTCCACTCCTGTTATGTATTTCCAACTGTGATCACAGTCATTTACCAGGCCTGTCAGATTTTGACATCATAGCTACTGTGAACTCAGCACCATAGTAATGCTCCACTAAAATTCAAATTTCTAGTAGTTGTACAGGGGTCTCAAACTCACGGCCCGCGGGCCGTTTGCAGCCCTCCATACAAAATTTGTGGCCTTGCCCTAGAGGAATCTGTTTTGTTTTGTTTTGTTTTAGTTGTTTGGGTCACACCCCCCAATGTTCAAGACTTACTTAGACTCAAGGCCCACCCCACTTTGCCTCCTACAGCCCCCAGGTAAATTGAGTTTGAGATCCCTGCATGAACTTGAATCACAGTCATTGTCTGTAATTTGTAATAGTGAAAGGCCTGTGGTCCTTTATCATTAGGCCTCACATAGAAACAGGCATAATAAATAAATAAGAAAATTCACCTTTATCAATATATGAGGACAAAAGCTTAGGAAAGAAAAAGAACATCAAAATCTTACAAGCTTCCTGATGGATATTTCTAAGCAACAATTCTAATAGCATTTGCTAAAATAAGAAAACCAATGTAAAGAACTTTATTAAGTAAAGAGAAAATATGAAAGAAAAAAATACAATCAAGTCAAAAAATACAATTAATTCATTAAACTAAAAAAAATCCACAATTATTTAAATAAAAATGTTGTGAATAATTGTGCTCAATAGTAGATAAAGGTTGAACCTGGGATAACATAGTAGACAGAAAAATTTAAATTTAAAACATTTAAAAAAGAAACTGATTTTCAAAAATAAAAAATGTATGTGATATATAAGATAACTTTTTAAAAAATAATATAACTTCTTAAGGAACAAAATTAACATAAAAGAACTATAAAAATAGAAAAAGAAAAATTGAGAAAGATGGGTGAATAACTGCCATGAACTTATCCACTATGAGAAAAGAGACATAAACTCATATCAAGAAAGTCTGATGAAGCTCAAACAAAGCAGCCCAAATAAATACATTGAGAACCAAGATACACTGTAATTAAAATAACAGGATTCTGATAGATATAACCCTAAAAAGAGCATGGAAAAGTAAAAAAAAAATCACACATACAGATGACTCACACAGAGCATAGCAGATAATATTAACTTAAATTTGTCAAAAATTGATAAAATTTAAGATATAGAAAATGTTGCATGAGAAAGGCTTCCAAATAATCATTTCTTATTCAGCTAGGCTATTATCAGGTTTGAAGAGTGATCAAAATTTTAGACAAAAAGCAACTAAAATTTCAATGCCACTGAACCAGCTGAACAGCACAGTACAAAATGATTGACTAGAAAAGAAAAATAAATTCTATCAGAAACAGTAGATATATTAATCAGTAAAATGAAGTGTGGGAAAGCATCAAAGTAACACTGAAATCTTCTAGAAGGAACTTCAGACTTGTATTGGATTTAAAGTGAGAAGTAATTTATACTTTGGATATAAGTACATGATAACATTATGTCAAAAATGATAAGAAGAAATAAGCAAGAGACAAAAAGAACCTGACTACATGAGACAGGAAATGCATGCAGAAAATTAAGGCCAAGAAAAGAACAAACTACAAAACACCAGAAATCATAAGGAAAATGGCATAATTGTTTTTTGTATCAATAACTGATCTCTATCCAGAGTGGCCTGATGGAGAATAAAAAGAAACCCAACCTTCTGCTGCTTATAGGAAACACTTAAATTTGATTCTCAGCACCAAATGGCTTCCAGCACATCACTATGCATAATCTGAGCACTGCAGATGAATAATTCTATTAAATAAAGAATTTCTATGATCTAAAAGACAAGAAAAATATAGTGAGGAGGTACAGAATGGCATCTTTATATATTGTCTGTGAGAACTTTAATTCAATTGTTTTTGAAAGTAGTAGTGAATTCTTTCAAAAATTAAAAATAGAAGTTCCATACATTCCAATTATTAAATCCAACAGCACAAGTACCAAAAAAGAAAAGTGAAGAGATATATACACTCTCATGCTTCCTTTATTCTTAGGTATAAGGACTAAAAACAACTAAATGTCCTCTGGCTGGTGGAGATGTAAAGTAAGTACACAACAGAATACTTTTCAGTTATAAAAGAAAGATAAAGTCCTGCCACTTGCAATAGCATTCATGGATCTAGAGGGTATTATACTAAATGAAATAAGTCAGAGAAAGTTATTGTATGATTTCCCTCATATGTAGTAGAAGGCAAAGCAAAAAGGCCTAGAAACTAACTTAAAAAATAAACTTTTATACCTTAGGAGCAATTAATATTTTTCACAAGATAACAATGAGGAATCAGAGAACAGGTGAGGTGTTTAACAGGAAAAAGTGAATGAACCTGTTGATTTTGAGTGATATACACCTGAAACCTAAGTAGTGCTAGAATGCAATGACACTGCTATTTTATTTTCATGTACATTATTATATATATGTATGTGTGTAAGTATAATAGGAACCAATTTTCTGAACATCAAAAGAATGCACAAAGACATTAACTATATTTTAAGGTACTTTTACAGTCAAATGTTAAAACTGAAATACTTTCTAATAACCCCAATCTATTGATTAATAACATAAAGAGAAAATAGAAAAAATTAAATAATCATTAACAGTGAAAGATTACTTATCACTTCAAAGAAGCAACTGCAACAAGATAAATTTCTTAGCTCATTTCAGGGAACTCAGTCAACAAAAGTTACTGTTTGCTAAGATTAGGAAAGTTATTTATATGGATTTACAAACTGCAAATCTATGGAAATTTATGTTTGCTCTTATCTTTTTATTTAAGGGTACAAACTGTTAATTTGATTTTTCCAGATTTGCAAATTTTATAATGAATTGAAATCCAGAGGGAACTAACAACAGATGGATGATTGTGTTATTTTAATTTCAACTACCTTAGGGTCTAGCAATATGTCAGTTTTAAAAAGACAATCAATTGCTCATTTCTAGAAACATGAAGAAAAAAATGAATATATCTATACAGCATTAGCTTTGAAATATTGTTTTATCTCATCAATGCCCTATCTCAGCGCTGGAAAAAAACAACACAGTAAAGGCTAATATATACTTCTGACTAATAAATGTAGAGAAGAGGGAGGCTGGTAGTGCTAATTCAGTGTTCTTAGAAAATAAATATGAAGAACGAAGAGAAAGAAGTTATGCTCTAAAAGAACAAATGGTAAATTTTTAAAAAGAGTAATGGGTAGATCAGAGCTGTACATAAGGGCCACTCTGAAAGTAGCATAAAGATAATAAAATACTTGGCAGAACCAATAGTTTGGTAGGTACGGTGCTTGCCTTGTATACAGCTGACCCAGGTTTATCTCTGGCACCCCATATGGCACCTGGTCTTCTTACTCAGTGGAGTAATCCCTAAATGCAAAACCATGAATAAACCCTAAGCACTGACAGGTAAGGACCAAAGGAAAAGCAAGAATATAACTTACAGAGTTAATTAAATTGAATTAACATTGGCTAATAGGATTATGGTATAGAGAGTGTAGGTTCACACTATTTCAAATACAAACTCATCAAATAGGATGAACCATACCCATCTTTAATATACTACTGTCCACTGGACCCCCTTCTATACTTTCTCCCTCTCCGTCCCTCAGTTCTATTAACAGAATCTAAAGAATTTTATTTCATTTTGCTGAGTTTCCCTATAAAAAATAATCCTTGAAAAGAAATCAGACACTGATTAGATGTCAGGTAAAGAGGCAGCTGTGATACCACAGGCAAGAAGTTATGGTGGCCTAAGATAACACAGAGAATAAAGATAGATACATAGATAAATATACTGAGATATAAACATAGGGACTGGAAACCTGAGTGATAATATAGTGGGTGAGATGCTTATATTTTATGCAGTCAACACAAGTTGGACTCCTGCACTACACTAACTCCCCAATCCCACCAGGAGTGATTCCTAAGCACAGAGCCAGAAGTAAATTCTAAGCACAGCTTAACAAACAAATGAAAAATCATGCAAGGTCAAGAGGTAGTATTTAGATTTGATTTCCGGCACCACCAGGGCCCCCAAACATTGCAGGTTATATAGTCTTTGAATTGCACCATTGTATGTGGCCTTCCATGGAGGTACAGATATGGCCCAGGTAATCTCCAGTACCAGCAGCAATGCATCATTGGGCTCTTTCAAGAATCACCAGTTGTCCTCCACTTCCAAAATAAAAGAACATAGCCTATGGTTTGGTGATTGGCAGTAAAATATAGTTTTAGAATCTATAATCCCTAAATTATGTGGCTGATAATATTGTGATATTGTGATAATATTATGTGGTTGATAATAGTGCCCACTACAGTAGACAATATAGGAGGAAAGTATGTATCAAAATAATGTATGATGTAGGTATCAGGTACATCCCAGTGGGACAACTGAATTTGAGAATCTTAAGAGTACAACTGAGAGATGCTTATCTGTTAGGTATATAAAAATGAAGTGCATAGATTTCTGACTAGATGATGTGAATATAAAATTTATCAATATCTGTATAAGCAAAAAAATTAGAATATATTACCTTAGGTCATTTTTAATAGACAAACAAAAATGCACTAAATAAGAAGTTAAAGGAATACAGAGATGAAAAACAAAGAGATCTGGAATTTAATGATAACAAGTGACAGAATTTTAAATGGAAAAATTATTCTTATTATAATTTAATAACATGTCTCCAAAAATATCAATTTGTACAAATGTTAGACTATACCTGTATATTCCACTGAGGGAAAGTAGTAGTCACTTGGGCTTTCAGAGAGATGCAGCATGAATTTCTCAAGTAATTCTATTAAAACTGCAATCAACAAGAGAATAATTAGAATAATAGAGGTCAAGAATACTACATGCTCATAAATCTCTATATCACAGATAAAAGTCATTTGAACTTTACAGTTTTGTTTCTTACGAGGTTCAATTCAAAACACATATCATATTAATATTCATAACAATTTTCTGATGTAAATTAAATTTTAATAGCTTCACTGAGAACCTATTCAATGTAAAACTGGAAAAGAATCATTTGTTATCTTTATAACCTCTAAGGATTATTTTGGAATTTGTTAAATGATTTCAATTACAGAAAGAAAATTATCACTAATTAGGCTATATCATCTTATCATTATTCACACATAGAGAAAAAAATAATGTGAAAACCAAAATCAGGAACAATGTCCCTTTCAAAATCAGTACACATTTTACATTTTATATATACTTTGCAACTAATGATTTCTGAGCTTGCCATGGTATTAGTTAGGATAGTGAGGCAGAGCATAGAAATATCAGGGTAGTGTATGACAGTATCCAAGTAGGAGACACATGTGATTATATTTTTATCAAAATGCAGAGAAACTGCCTCAAGAGTAGACACAACTGATAAACTCTTAGTACCAGACTGAAGACTCCAAATTTGTTGGAGAAGAGGTAGAAAGAATGTGACACATTGGTGAGGAATGGAGGTAACTGTACCCTAAGACCATAAATAAAATTTCCATTGTAAACTCATTATCTTTTTTTAAAATTATATCTTTATTTAAGTACCTTGATTACAGATATGATGATAATTGGGTCTCAGTCATATAAGGAACACACCCCCCTTCACCAGTGCAACATTCCCATCACCAATGCCCTCAATCTCATTATTTAAATTACACTATCATTGTTTTGGGGTTTTCTGTTTGTTTATTTTTTTGGGACACATCTGGTAGCGCTGAGGGGTTACTTCTGGCTCTGTGCTCAGAAATTGCTCCTGGCAGGCTGGGGGTACAATATGGGATGCAGAGGATTGAATATGGGTCTATCCTGGGTAATCCACATGCAAGGCCAATACACTACTGCTGTGCTATCGCTCTAGACACCTTAATTATATATTTTAGAGTTAACAGTATTATAAATGCTAGGCTTTGCGTATAATCATGTAAACATAGGTTCATTCTTTCATTCATTCATTCATTGATATACTAATCTAATGTGAAATGTTAATAGTGGAGAAAAGACTGTGTGTAGAGCAAGGATATATATGGGAAAACTGTACTTTTCAATTATTTTAGCTATGGAACTAAAATGTATCTAAAAATAAAGTTTATTCATTAATAAAAAATTGAGATACCCTTTTTATCAGTGAATAAATAATTCTGACTCTAAACAAGGGAGCTTTCTCTGATCCTATGACTTAGAAGTAGAAAACGATTCTTATTATTTCATATAAAAGTGCAATACATAATTAACACAACAGGTAGACTGATGTGCAATAATGAATATTTCCTGCTGCAAAGAAATACAGAGCAAAGGAATCATATATGCATGCTTACCAAATAAGATGTAGTCACATTTCAATACTGTGCCCTAGTTATATGCAGAATACTAGCTGTGGCATTTACTAACTGAATAGAACATTTTTATATCAACTATATTTTAAGCATACAATTTATGCAGGGAAACTATTTCTTAAAGTGAGATACAAAATCAAACAGACATAAGAACCCTTTCCAATAATTATAGCTGTGACATGGTATAGCTCATAATATTTAAATGGTCAACAATAAAAATAAAATACTTTTATTCACTGAGCTCCACTTATATACTACTTTCATAGTGAAATAAGATGTGCATTAATATTATAAGATTGCAATAGTTGGGGATCAGAAGGTCATCAGCACTATAGATTATATAAGCTTATAATTGCATTATTTAGACAGTTTCACATTTTCACATGCACAGACATAACTTCCTAATCTAGAAAATCTTTCTAAAAGGTGTTTCTTGTACAAATCAAAATATATGGGGGTTGGACATGGCACATTTCTCTAACAAACCATAATTATTGCTGAACTGCATAACTTCTGGAGTAGCATAACTTCTGGAGTCGCTATTTATCCTGGTATAACCAAATGCCTTAATAGACTCAACTTATTGAAGATTCCATTACTATATAGCATATAATTAATAAACATATTTATTAATTTCATATTAGCCATTATAACTGATAGATTCATACAATTCATGAAACTTTTGTTTGTTTAAAGGCCACATCTGGAAGTGCTTAGGGGCTACTGAGAGCTCAGTGCTTGAGAGTCGCTTCTAGCAGTGCTTAGTGAACAATGTGTTGCTGGGTAGCAAACACAAGCCTCTTAGGCAAAAAGCATTCATTTCAGTCTTCTAAAGATCTCTCAATTCCCATGAATCACTTTAAATTTAAAAGCGAATTAACTCTAGGTCAAACTACTCAGAAATTAAACTCAGAATAGTACTTAAAGAAGTTTTATCATTTATTATTTTAAATGACAGATCTTTAGCTTATATAAAATACACTATTTTAAGGGTCTTTTAAAGCACATTTGTTTGGGGGGACTATAACATTAATAAGCCATAAGATCAACATTTATCATATTACTATGCAAAAAGGAAACATGATTTTCTTGCTGAGAAAACAAAAGGCATATTTGTTCAAAGATACTTTGATATTGAATGTTTCCTCTTATGGTACTGCCTTCACAATATCTGATTCAAAACTAGGACAGCTCAATGTTTTTATAAACGTAAATTTTCTTAGATTCATTTTTTAAAAATAATTTTAATACCTTTACCATTTCTAGCATATGAGATCACAAGATCACTTATTGCAGAGTTAATCATATCTTCTTTTCACATAAATCATATGCATTTTTTCCTTTGGTGTTCTTAATTTAGATTCACTCTTCATTTACATTTTTAAACCGTAATTCATAGGAAAATGTAAGTACAGCACATAAAAAGAAAACTCCCCTAATTCTTTCCTTTAGGGTTAGCTCTGCTAATGACAAATTAATCATCTGAGCATATCTTAGTATTCTCATATTCTCCTCTATACTGTTTTCAATATGTACAGGTAAAGTTGAAAATTTCCTTCTTTCAATAAAGAGAAATGCTATGACTCTTCTTTTTAAGAAATCACCAGACACAAAAATTTGTGCCCGGAGAGATAGCACAGTGGCGTTTGCCTTGCAAACAGCCGATCTAGGACCAAAGGTGGTTGGTTCGAATCCCGGTGCCCCATATGGTCCCCCGTGCCTGCCAGGAGCTATTTCTGAGCAGACAGCCAGGAGTAACCCCTGAGCACTGCCGGGTGTGGCCCAAAAACCAAAAAAAAAAAAAATTTGTGAAAGTTAAACAACACACTTACCACCTCCACTGATTATATCAGGCTTGGTTTTCATCATTTTGCAAAACTGTTTTCGACAATTTTCAGTGAACTCAGTTTGTTTACCAGACATTTTGTAGTCCAATAAAAAATTTCCAAGATCATTGTCTAGAAATAGAAATGGGATATTAAAACAAGCAAACTAGACATATTGAAAAAAAAAACTAATTGGATATGAACAGAAATTGAAGATATGTGAAACATATTATTTTAAAAAATGCATCATAATTCTACATTTACCAGCATTTGCTATTTAACATCAAAATTCATAAAATGGTAGGGCCAGAGAGATGGCACAGTGGTAGGGCACTTGCCCTGCACACAGACATAGTTTGATCCCAGGTGTCTCATATGGTCCATCGAGCCAAAGCGATTTCTGAGCACAGAGTCAGGAGTAACCCCTGAGCTTCACTGGGTGTGGACCAACCTCCCCCCACCAAATCATAAAATGGGTCATGGATGTGCCTTGCAGCATGAGGTAGCAAATCCTATCCCCTATACCACCTCCTAAGCTAAATGTAAATTATTAATAGTGTAGTTTTAATCCCAGTCACAACAACAAAGGTATGCAATTTCAGAAGCACTACAACTGGTTATTTGTGAGCACTGCAAATAATCTAAGTGCAAGCACCACAACTGTGGCCATGGGTAGAGACAGGACAGGCCTTGATGCAAACTGCCACCCTGATAAGGATGACTATCATTTATTTACCCACTGAAAAGTGTTCTGAAAAACGTACCATGTAAGTCATGGCAGTCTCCAGTGAGGGAGATGAGCTTTTATGAAGATGGAATGCCTGGCATGCCACAGTAGGGCCCACATCCTGCCTTAACCCCAGACACATCAACAGACATGGAACACTACACATTCTTAAAACATCACATAACTGGTAGACAACAATGAATGATCTTTCACTTTCCCCTATCCTTCCCTTGCATGGGCAATCTCACCACTCCTGTTGTTCTCACTTCTGTATAAGTATTCCGCCTCTACCTGCAATACACAAGCAGTCTCCTTGCAGTTAGCCCTGGAGGGTTTGATCTGTGACTCTTTAGAATTATCTTCCGTCTTCCTGCCTCACCCAGAAAGTTCACTCTTAGGTTTGGTGGCAAACTCACCACCCCATCAGCTACAGAAAAATGAAGTGATGAACTTTAGCAAAAAGAAAAATGAAGCTGTGCATAAACCACAATGAAATTGTAACACCTCCTATCTACCACAAGCCAGTGGCAAATATTATCCTCAATGGAGAAAAACTAAAAGCCTTCCCTCTAAACTCTGGCACAAGACAAGGCTGTCCTCTCTCACCACTCCTATTCAACATAGCACTGAAAGTACTCGCTATAGCGATTAGGCAAGAAAAAGATATCAAGGGAATCCAGATAGGAAAGGAAGAAGTCAAGCTCTCACTTTTTGCAGATGACATGATACTCTACTTAGAAAACCCTAAATACTCTACCAAAAAGCTTCTAGAAACAATAGACTCCTATAGCAAGGTGGCAGGCTATAAAATTAACACACAAAAATCAATGACCTTTCTATACACCAATAGTAATAAGGAAGAAATGGACATTAAGAAAACAACCCCATTCACAATAGTGCCACACAAACTCAAATATCTTGGAATCAACTTGACTAAAAATGTGAAGGACCTATACAAAGAAAACTATAAAACTCTTCTCCAGGAAATAAGAGAGGAAACATGGAAATGGAAACACATACCCTGCTCATGGATTGGCAAGATTAACATCATCAAGATGGCAATACTACCCAAGGCATTATACAGATTTAATGCGATCCCTCTAAAGATCCCCGTGACATTCTTCAAAGAAGTGGATCAGGCACTTTTGAAATTTATCTGGAACAATAAACACCCTAGAATAGCGAAAGCAATCATTGGAAAAAAGAACATGGGAGGAATTACTTTCCCCAATTTTAAG
>PVKC010017031.1:0-20422 GCA_004027635.1 Crocidura indochinensis
TCCCCCAATTTCCTGTTTATCACACCTGGATGGGCAGACCTATCCAAACCTGGGAAGGGCTGCTGTTTGAAGTAGAGAATAAGGTTGGCTATGGGGAGGAGAAAGGGAGATGCAGCAAGGAGGGAGGTCTGACACAGGATGAATGCAGAGCAGCAGGAAAGAAGGCTGCTTAGCTTAGAAGCCATATGAGATATGCACGTGGCAGTTAAAGCTTTGTAATAAAGCTGGATTTCTCTTGAAATTTCAATTAATTGTCTGTGAAATCATTTATCTGCCATTACCCTGCTACCTATAGCCCCACTGGATGTAGGGACTGCAGACGCTGGACTGAGTCGAGAGAGACCTCACCACAACACTAGGACTTTATAATTAATAATTAATACAGCAATGGGTGATGTGTGTGACTGTCAGTAGTGTGTGTGACTATGGGTCATGTGGAATATGGATTGTGTATGTGGCTGTGGACTGTGACTGTGGGTTGTATATGATAGTGTGTGACTGGATCATGTGTGTGACTGGATTATGTGTGCAACTACAGGTTGTGTGTGTAACTGTGGGTTGTGTGTGTGTCTGTGGGTATGTGTTTGTGGCTGTGGGTTGTTTGTGATTATGAATTATATATGTGACTATGGATCATGTGAGTGGCTGGTTTGTGTACATAACTGGGTTATGTGTGTGAGACTTGGGTCATGTGTGTGACTTGTGTGTTGTGCATGTGTCCCAGGTTGTGTGTGTGCTGCTATCTCATACTCTGAGTTGAAGGGATTATAGGTTGTGGATATATGGCTAGAAACATAGGGAAAGTTGTCATCACCCACGTGGTGGGACTAAGTTTAAACCAAGCACAGCAGGGAGCAGCATCAATAGTGCTCAGAGATTATACACACACACATACACACACACACACACACACACACACACACACACACACTTCTAAATCCTTTCCTAGCAATAGACCCTCAAGCCAGGGAAAATGCTATAACACCAACTTTGCAAGGGCAAGGGCGTGGCTTGCCCTACCCACTAAACACAGCCAAACCAAGTTCAGTCCCAGCATTCCATAGGGTCTCCTGAGCCCATCAAGAGTAATTTCCAAGTATAAAGCCAGGAGTAACCCAAACACTGCCAGATATGACCCAAACAAAAACAACTTTATAAAACCAAGCTGCCATATTCCATTTCTGATGTCACCTGTGTCTGAGCTTGATGATGTAAAGCCTCCTACTTTATGAGCTCTCCTTTTCCCCTGGAGAAAGCCATGTTCTCTCTTGAACACACTGCTGGGTCCCATCTACTTTCCATAACATGCTTTCACCTCACTATTTGTCCCCTCTAATAATTCCATTCTGTTCATAGAGGTAGGCAGTGAGCCTAGGCAGATGCAGGAGTCAAGAGTGACTGTTCTTTTTTTTACAGGTAACAAGTCCTCACTCCAGCCTGAAAACCACGGTTCCCTGAAAACTCGGGTTGTAGGGACAATTTCCATGCCTTGAAGATCAAGTGAGCATTGGGTGCAGTCTGGTGGCTGCCCATAGAACTGCAGGGCCAGTGCCGGTAATGGCTGTCTCCCTGGATCTCCACTGGTGAGTCATTCCAGAGGGCATAGGGGCAGAGACACTCCACTGCAGCCATTCCATCCAGTTCCCAGCCGCATCTGCCCCCAAAAGCGAAGAGTGGCAGAAGCTGCAAATGAATTTTATTTGGATCAAGCTAGAACTTGTGCCCTGAGGAAGCATCAGAGAGCACTTACTTGACAGGACCAACTCTGAGCCCCGGAGCATCACAGGGCAGCATGTCCAGTCTCCCAGACTCTCAGTCCAGGAGAGTCAGGGAAATTGTGGAAATTGAAAGAACTAAAACCTGAAGAGATTCACAAAGAAAAATGAAGCAATGTTAAGTATCCACTGCATTTCAAGAGTAGTTCAACCTTGGTGAAAAGCAAAGAAGGAAGGAAGGAGGGAGGGAGGGAAGAAAGGAAGGAAGAAAGGAGGAAATGAGAGAAGGAAGGGAAGGAGTAAGAGGGGAAGGAAGGAGGGAGGGAGGGAGGGAAGGCAGGAAGGAAGGAAGAAAGGAGGAAATGAGAGAAGGAAGGAAGGGAAGGAGGAAGGGAGGAAGGGAGGAAGGAAGGAAGGTTACAGATGAGGCTAGATAGAGCTCCAGATGCCCAGAATTCAACACTAGCAGAATTTCTTCCTCTTTGTCTGCAAGGTAATTTGCAGATAGATGACAGGCATTCTAGAAAATGCAGGTGCCTGCCTTTTTACCATGAAGGCCAATTAAAGGCTTTCCATTTAAAAGGCAGACTCTTTAAGAAATGCCTCTGAGTACAATGAAGATCATAAGATGCAGAAAAAGAATCTGGAAGTGATCATAAGCTTTTGAGCAAAGTTGAGGAAAGGGCCAAGGGCCAAGTGGGAGGGAATAGACTCCACTGGGTGAGATTAGGGAGTATGGGAGCCAATAGTCAAGCACCCAGTTCCCCATAGGACCTCTCAGGCACCAACTGTAAAGTAGAGAAAATAACAGTACTTTGGCTCATAGGGTAGTCATTAAGATTGAATATATTAATATATGTAAAGTAATTAAAACAGTGCTAGCTCTTAAGTGCTCAATGACTGTTGGCTGCTCTGATTATAATGATTATTAATAGAGTATTATATAGGCTCCAAAATAACAGGGACTTGTTCGCCTTGTTTTCACAGCACCCTAGGACTTCCGGCACACAGGAGGAAACTCAATAAACACTGAACAATCAAATTAAATGTCAGATTTAGCTGGTAACAAATTATGAGCCCCATCAGCCTGCCGGCAGACCTGCCCCCATAAAAGCACTCACTGCTCTTTCCTTCCCACAGCCATGTCTCAGGAACCTTTGAATGTGTGAGCTCCCAAGTGAGAGTCTCAAGGATGTACTCAAGTCTTTGGCTAAGAGCCTGTCCTATCTGAACTTGCCCAGCCCTCACCAGATCTCCCCATTGCTGAGCCCACAACCTGGCTCTAAGCCCAAATCCTAGAATTTTACAGGTTGGGGTTTATAATCAGCCAATTGGCATCATGGCTGATGGTCATGAACTTCATTACTTTGACCTCAGTTTCCTCACTAAAAGAAGAAACTAGGGTAACAATACCCACTTCTGGGGTGTAAACTGTACCATGCCTCTAGGATCCTTGTGCTTGGAGCCAACAGAATGAGACCAAATGCTGACTGATAATCAGGATCAGCAGCCTGCTATGGTGCATCAACCAGTAGTCAATAAACCAGACTACAACTGATGGTCTATAAACCTGACTATGATTGATGGTCAATAAAAAGTTGACTGTGAGAGTTCAGGGTTTTTATATTCTACTAGTCATGGTCTATATGACTAGGTCCATGTAGCTAGGTCCACAGAGCTAATCAAAAGAAGAAATCAAACATGGAACCAGAGGGAAGCAGGAACACAGATGATTTTCTCAAGATGGTGAAAAGCAGATAGAGGTGCCTGAACAAGAGGATGGCTAAACACTGAGACATCTGTGTTTAGGGGAACTCAGTTTCATGCAGGAGGTAGGCCCAAGTCATCTCAGGAAAGCTGTTCCAATTCCTTTGCCCTGGGTCCTGTATTTCAATAGTTCTTCCTGAATGCAAGATCTGGTCACGAATGAACTCCAACACTTGAGATAAACATAGAACTGTCTATCCTTTCTTCCTTCCTCTTTCCTTCTCTCTCTCCCTCAATTTTCCCTCCCTCAATTCCTCTCTCCTTCCATTTCTCCCTTCCTTAATCTCTCCTTCCCTTTTTCCTCCCTCCCTCTCCTTTCCTCTCTCCCCTTTTTTCCTCCCTTCCTCTCCTTTCCTCTCTCCCTCTCTTCCTCACTCCCTCCCTTCATTTCTCTCTTCTCCCTTTCTTTCTTTTTTCTTCCTCTATCCCTTCCTTCCTTTCTTCCTTTCTGCCTCTTTTCCTTCCTTCCTTTCTTCCTTCTTTTTTTCCCTTCCTTCATTCCCCTTCATTCTACAGTCTGGCGGTATCATGACAGTTCCATAAAAATACTAGAGGGACCATTTGGCCAGTAGGATCCTGGTGATTAAAATCATGAGCCTCAAGTCTATTTCTCTAACAGAGAGCAAAATTTGGTAATAAAGCAGAGTTGTGGTGGCAGAATAAGGAAAGTTGTTTGCTGGAGCCTAATGGGCATGATATAAAGGCTATGGCCTCAGAGACCAGGGGATAGGTTTATTAATTGGATTAAAGGCAGGAGTTGGAGCAGGGGCTACTGCAGAGTGTGGGTGGTTTATCAGCATGAAAGAGATCAGACCAGCCACAGAACAGCCAAGAAGCCACTCAGAAATAAAAGCATAAAAAGAGCTACTGGTAGTGGGTGCCCACCCACACATATTGATCCATAATCTTGGCTTTTTCTCTTCACCTGAAAAAACTGCCAGGGAAAGTTTTGAAGGACAGAATTCAGATGCTAAAATTTCTAGTCCAAGAGGGTAAATCTAGAATGATGAAACTAGAGAGTCACTGAAGGATCAGTACATGAGCATCACTTCATAATTAGTCAGCAACCATCAGATGCCTGAATGGAGCCAATCATGTGTTTTATAAATATATTGATTGTAGAGGCCTCCCTTCTTTGAAGCAGTACATAAATTGAAGGAAAGTTTGCATCAAACTTACAGGAGAGCTGACAATCCATCAGTCACTCATAGCAAAAACTGAGGACCTATTAGGTACCACGTTACTGGACTCAGATTGGGAGAAACAGGGAGACATTTTGTAGATTTCATATGGTAGATTTCATTTTATCTACTGAGTTTTTCAGTCATATTATTTCAGTTTGGAGTTTTCTGGATATGTTCTCTTCAGCTTGATCTATTCTTTATTTGAGGTCTATGAGCATCCTCCATATTAGTACTCTAAATTCCTTGTCTGAGAGGTTGACTATGTAGTAGGTACTTTCTGGGTCATCAGAGCTGCCATCTGTATTCTCTATGCATGCTGTTGTCCTGCATTGACATACTTGTAGTGGAGCTTTTATTGTGTGTCATGGTGGATTTCATGGACTAGGAGAAGCCTGCAGCAGTGGAGCAAAGCGGAGCTGCCATGCTCCTTATGGGATTAGTTCACTGGGATCTTCCTTAGCAGTCTCCCGCAGGGATCAGGAAGCCAAAAATGGAGGGATGCAGAGGTTTTTAAAGGCACCAGGCAGGAAATGGTACCCGCCTTGTGGGTTGGGACCTCCTACCTGCCCAGGTGAGCCTTGATGGAATTAAGTCCTTGATGGGATTAAATTCACTGGAGTCTTCCTCAGCAATCTCCCGCAGGGATCAGGAAACCACATTGTAGATTTCAACCTATCTACTCTGCGTCTTCTTTTTCAGACATGAATCCTATATTTCATCTGGAGAAGAGAGCATATTTCTTCAAGTTCAGAGGATGTCATCCATTTCTAAGACCACACACAGCCTGCGAGCAGGGGAGAGTTGGTCACAAGGCAAACTCTGACAGACTAAAGTCTTCTCTCAAATTATCCTAATAGGTAGAAATCATTCATACTAATGGGAATTAAAGGGGGATATCAATAGCCATAGTAGCAATATCTAATCATAGTACTTCCTAAGTATGGGGTGTTACCCCTGGAACTTCTTTCCTCCAGCAATCACCAAATAAGGCAGAGCGAGGCTCCCTAAGTATGGGTCCTACAGCCACCAGGCCCTTTCTGCAGCCATGGTCAGGGTCTCCAAGATGGCGAATCTAACTGGGTTCAGAAATGTGTCTTTGTTCCAAGGAATGAATATACCCTAGGAACTTAAAAACACCAAGCAGAAAAGCTCTCTGCATTCCCATGTTTGTCACAGCATTATTTACAATAGTCAAAATCTGAAAATAACCCAACTCAAGAATAGATGAATCTCGGTTTGAATCTGAATCACAGCACCAAAAAAAAAAAAAAAAGAATAGATGAGTGGCTAAGAAAAACTAGTAGTGTTTGTCTACCATGGTAGACAAATAATAATCAACTGTTAGGAAAAATGAAGTCATGAAATTTGTTTATACATAAATGGAGATGGAGATTATTATGCTGAGTGAAATGAGTCAGAGGGAGAGGGAAAGATATAGAATAACCTCACTG
Organism: Crocidura indochinensis; assembly: GCA_004027635.1. NCBI lineage: Eukaryota > Metazoa > Chordata > Mammalia > Eulipotyphla > Soricidae > Crocidura > Crocidura indochinensis. Next base: position 6,118 of record PVKC010017031.1, read on the forward strand.
ATTTTTGGTTATAAGAAAAATAATAGTATGATAATAATACACAGAGGCAATAGAGAAAAGGATCAGGAGGACCAGCCTATGGCAGGAAGCTTGCCATGAAGAGTGGTGAATGCATTAAGGATACATTTCCATTCTGGCTGCTGGTGGGAACGCCATCTAGTCTAGTCTTATGGAAAACAATATGGAGATTCCTCAAAACCTGAAAATTGAGCTCCCATATGATCCAGCTATACCACTCTTAAGGATATACCCTAGGGACACAAAAACACAACACAAAAATCCCTTCCTCATACCTATATTCATTGCAGCAATATTTACAATAACTAGACTCTGAAAAAAACCAAGATGCCCTTCAGCAAATGAATGGCTAAAGAAACTGTGGTACATATACACAATGGAATATTATGCAACCACAGGAGAGATGAAGCCATGAAATTTTCCTATACATGGGATCTATTATGCTGAATGAAATAAGTCAGAGGAAGAGAGATAGACACAGAATAGTCTCACTCATGTATAGATTTTAAGAAAAATAAAAGACATTTTTGTAATCTCAGAGACAATAGAGATGAGGGCTGGAAGGTTCAGCTTACGGTATGGATGGTGAGTGCAGTTAGAGAAATAACTACACTGACAACTATCATAACAATGTGAATGAATGAGGGAAGTAGAAAGCCTCTCTCAAATACAAGCGGGAGATAGGGAAGAGGGAGATTTGGGGCACTGGTGATGGGAATGTTGCACTGGTGAAGGTGGGTGTTCTTTATATGACTGAAATGAACTACAATCGTGTTTGTAATCAAGGTGTTTAAATAAACATATAAAAATTTAAATATTTATAGCTAAAAAAAGGATAGTGAATGGTCCATAGGGACAGTAATGTTTGAAATTGGACATTCTAGACAAGAACTGGGAGCTGAAAGTGATATATATAATGCCCCTTAATTAGCATCAGTATGATATATAATGCCCCTTAATTAGCAAAAGTATAATTAGCAATAGTGCAAACTACAGTATCAAAAAAGAAGAGAGAGAGAAGTAAAATGCCTGTCCCATAGGCAGGCAGGGAAGGATGGTTTGGAGAGAAACTGGAGACATTGGTGGTGGGAACTGTGCTCTGCATTGCAAACCAAAGTGTCTAAAAAAAGAAAATAAGGGAAAGAGAAAGAGAAGGAAAATGTATGCCCCAGAGACAGAAAGGGAAGAGGGCATCAGGGAGGATGAGAGGAAACTGGTGACATTGGTGGCAGGAAATGTGCACTGGTAAAGATTGTTGTGAATTGCATGACTGTAACTCAATAATGAACAACTTTATCTGTGGAAAATAAACCACTGTATTATGAACAACCTTCTAACCATGATGTTTGAATTAAAAAATTAAAATAAATTTAAAAATACAAAGGTGATTCAATACACACACAAAAATAAATGTGTCTTCATGTTGGGGTCACTGTTCAGTGAGTAGGATACTTACCTAGCATCTGGCTGACCAGGTTCAATCCCTGGCAACCCATAAGTTCCCTTGAATCTCATTGGGAGTGATTCTTGAGTACAGAGACAGGAATGAACCCTAAGCTTGGTTTCCCCCCACCACAAAAAAAATCATTAAACAAGAAAAGATTTTGTTCTACTTTATTTATGATACCCAATATCCAGAAAAGCACCAGTCTAGCATGCAGGACTTGAGAAAATAGCCCATGAATGGACTGACTGACCATTCCTAGACTTGCTCACATCTAGGACACTTGTGGTTCCTTTCCTCTTCCAGAGCTCTCATCTGGGGAGATGTGTAGGAGTGTCCAGTCCTCTGAAAAGAGACTTTATGTCCTCAGGTCTAATTGAAAGATTAAAAGAAAACCTCCAACTAGAAGGTCTATTTATAGATTCAACAGTTAAATCAAGCCATATTCTTAAGCACATGGGACACAAACCTTGTATAAATCAAAGACTTAATCTAAGTTAAGCTTCCTGGCTGAGAACTCAAGCTGGAGATGTGTGTAATTAACATCAGCCAGTTGGCAGCAGCTGCTCTGGCTGACAGTCCATGCCCTGGACAACCTCCTTGTTATTTCCATAAAGTTCTATCGGTGGCTCTTTCTGTTAGCACTTCCCCCTTTGACTTTGCACTGAACATCACAAAACTCCAACCCCACTGCCCTCTTTGTCCTTTCCCAACAGATCAAAGATGCCATGAGACCCTGTGTGCCTGCAGTTTCCCCTGTTACCTTTGGGCATAGTTTTACATAATACCTTCTCTATGAGAACTTCTCCCTGACTTGGCTTAATTCTGTGAGTTCCAAAGAAGTCCCACCCCGCTTCCCAAGTTTTTCAGTTCCCTAGTACATACCACCACATATTCATGCTCTTTCTTCCCCCTTTATCAGGCATCTAAAGGCAAATACTCTGCTTTGAAAAAGAAATGGTGCCCTCCATTCCAACACTTAGAACAGTGTCTTGCATGTACTAGAAATGCAATACCTAATTATTTCATTAATTCATGGTGAATTAGTTGATTGATGATGTGACTGATTTAGTAGCTATTTAACTCATTCAGTTAAGGAGAACCACTAGGAAATAAATTCCACTGACAATGGGAATCAAGAACTAGAAAGTGGAAACAGTGGTGAGAATGCTTGCCTTGCCTTGCTTTGCCTTGCACACGACCAACCTGGGTTCAATTCCTGGTACCTTATGTAGCTCACCAAGTACTGCCAAAAGTCATCCTTGAGTATTGTTGAGTGTGACCAAAACCCAAAACAACAAAAAGCTGGGGTCATAATGAAATCACCAAATCAAAGACTCCCTAAAACCAGATGTTGCCATATCCTCTCAGAATTACTGGCAGTGTCCTTTGAGATAAAGCTAAAGTTCATTTTCTCTTGCTTTCTAATCCCCTAATCCCCCACCTTTCACTGCTCCTCTATCTTTCAGAGATCAAGAACTTCTTTCAGCTTGACAGAGACCCCATATTCAGGACCCAAGGCCCAATTCATGAAAGAGGTTGAGCGCTGTGTCATGGGCAGACTTGACCTGGACAACAGCTCAGGTTCAAACCCCACCTTGGCACTGAGTAGCTGCGCATGGCCTTGGAAAGTGACATATATTCCTTCTAGTCCATAAAGTGATGCACATGGAGAGTCCAGAGCCTAGTCAACATTGTTACTGGGAATGATGACTTGGAACAAAATGTGGGGTGCTATGAGAAATGAGAAATGAAATGAAATTAGATTAAAAATGAGATTAGACCACTGACCAGGAGATGGTGGGGGCCGACTGCCATCAGGAGGCTGGGAGGAAGAACCTCTGCAGTAGAAAGAACTTCAGAAATTGATGCCAATCTAAACTCAGGGCTCAGGAAAGGACTCTCTCTAATACCTGGGCTGGAGGGAGCTTCAGATTCCCCCTTAATCTGTTTCTGGCTCCCCAAGCCTGATCATCTGGGGTCCATCTCAGTCCATCCTAGCAGCCCCGCTACGCCACTCGCTGTTTTTCTCTCTCTACCATCAGGGGAACCACTCTCAGTCCTGCTCTCTAACCAGGCCTCCTCCATCCCTGGGGTCTTGTCCCATTAAGGATCACTGAGAATCCTACCTGGCTGGCTCTCATACTGAAAATCTCCGAGACAAAAAGCCACTAGGTAATGCAGCAAGAAAGGAAATGCAGAAGCTATCAATCCTTGGGTTGGTCTGTGGTCATTCCCACTGGGGAGGAAGAAGGGGACTAGTTTTGCTCCAGTCAGTGCCTGTTTTACTCTGACCTGCTCCCAGCAGGGACAATTCTTGCCAGTGGAGAGAAGTAGGCAATGTCTAAAAATGTATTTGGTTGGAAAAACCTGGGGGAGGTTGCTACTAGCATCTAGTGTAGAGAGACCAAGCAGTGTGGATATTCTACAAGACATAGTACCACCTATATCCCATAGTCAGTGGTCTTGCCCCAAATAGTAGCTGTGTTTTTGGGCTAGAGAGATAGCATGGAGGTAAGGTGTTCACCTTTCATGCAGAAGGTGGTTCAAATCCAGGTATCCCATATGGTCCCTTGTACCTTCGAGGGGCAATTTCTGAGCATAGAGCCAGGAGTAACCCCTGAGCATTGCCGGATATGACCCAAAAACAAAACAAAACAAAACAAAACAAAAAAGTTTTAGGGCCCGGAGAGATAGCACAGCGGTGTTTGCCTTGCAAGCAGCCGATCCAGGACCAAAGGTGGTTGGTTCGAATCCCGGTGTCCCATATGATCCTCTGTGCCTGCAAGGAGCTATTTCTGAGCAGACAGCCAGGAGTAACCCCTGAGCACCGCTGGATGTGGCCCAAAAACCAAAACAAAAAACAAAAAAAACAAAAAAAAAATAGTAACTGTGTTTTCACCAATGCTAGCTCACAGGCAAACTACTTCATATATATGGGGCCAGAATAATAACACAGCAGAGAAGGCATTTACTTTGTATTTGGCTAACAGACCCGGGTTCAGACATTTGTCTTGCATGTAGATGACCCAGGTTCAATCCTCAGCAGCCCATATGGTCTCCTGGACTCCACTGGGAGTGATCTCTGAACCACTTAAGTAATGAAGTCACTTAAATGAACCTAGAGAAGATGGGCACTGTAGTGCTATTTGTGTTTGAGGATTTGTGTTTCTTTTCTAGGAAAAGAAAGCTGACAAGTCAAAACAAATAACTAAAGAACATTGGAGGGGCTAGAGCAATAGCACAATGGGTAGATTTCAATCCCCAGCAACCCCATATGGTCTCCTGATCCTACCAGAAGTGATTTCTGAGCACAAGGCCAGGAGTAACCCCTAAGTGCTTCTGGGTATGACCCAAAAACAATAACAGAGAACCTGACAAAACAGCATGAGCTCATGTGTTTAGTTCCACACACCATAAGCTTCTATGACCTGCATGCTGAGAGCATATGTTGGTTCAATGACCATGGGGAATGGTTTCAAGGTGCTGATACCAGAACAGAGAAGAGCTATGCCCCAGCACTTCCATCCCTTGAAATAAGGGTGTGTGTCCATCCAGAGCCACATACAACATGTTTACCGTAGTTGATTCCAAAAGGCCCCAAAGTAGGAAACAGTGAGTGAACAAAGAAAGACAGATCCACGTGGACTCCACAGCAACCACCACAGTCACAGGTCTACATTCTAGAAAGGTGTCATGGGTCATGGCATCAGCATGGCATGAATGTCAGAGTCTAGTGACATGAATCTAGATGGTCCAGCTTAACCAGGTTCTCCTCGGTGACCAGTGTCATAAATCATGAGCGGGGAGAGTTCATGACAGTAGGTGCAAAATGAAAGTGTTTCACAGGATGACATGTAGCCCTAAAAATCAGGCACAAAAATCAGACACAAAACATGTATCCCGTATTCCTTTAATGCAGTTCACAATGAGGAAGAAGGAATCGGGTGAATTACCGTCATTCTCTTTGGAGGTCTACTTTGGGGGTGACAACGAAAACAGTGTCATGCCAGCAGCCTCTCTCTTTTACTATAGATGGTGATTAGCCAGAGCTCTCTACACGTGCAGGAAATCAAGCTCTACGTGTAGATTGGGCTTTTTATGTTAATTAGACCTTAACTAAAAATAACACTTGGATAAGTACTGGCAAATATGTGGTGCAATTAAAAACTCTATGGTGGGGGCCGGAGAGATAGCATGGAGGTAAGGTGTTTGCCTTGCATGCAAACAGAAGGATGGAGGTTCAAAACCCAGCATCCCATATGGTCTCCAGAGCTTGCCAGGAGCAATTTCTGAGCGTAGAGCCAGGAGTAACCCCTGAACACTGCCAGGTGTGACCCAAAAAAAAAAAAAACAAAAAACAAACCTCTATGGTGCCGCCAATGGAAATGCAAAGTGGCAGGACCAGGCTGGTAAAGTGTTTCTCATAAAGATAAACTTACCCTTCTAAGATGGCCTCATAATGCCACTTTTCAAGGGCCTTAAAGACACAAAAATCCCACTTATACACAAACCTATCCACAGATACACAAATGTTTATCACAGCCTGATTCATAATCACCCCAAACTGGAGACGGTCCAAAAGTCCTTGAGTGAAGAGCTAAACAAATGTGCAGACTAAGGACTCGACTCAGCCATAAATAGAACCTAATTACCACAGCAGCACCAATGAGGTGACTTGCTAAGACTTCCTGAGTGGGAAAGCCCATCTCACAACCATGTGCCCCAATGATGTGACAGAGAATGAAGGACAGAGACCAGCCAGGGATCATCCAGTCAGGCATGTCTGAAACAACCAGATCTAAAAACATCCCATGTTCCTATGAGAAAAACAGGCACATTCCAAACATTAGGACATCCCAGGCTTTAGGGGATGCTCTAAAAGGCTGAGTTCCCTGATGCCAGTCAAGGGCCACTGAAGCCCTTCAAATGGGGAAGGTTCAGCCTTCTGTCTTTGTGTCTTTTACAATACAGAGCTAAACAAGCAGCTCATTGTCCAATGGAAGAAATCCTGGGGTGCTGAGCTGGTATCCTGCTCCAAGAAAGGTAAGGGACCTTGGGAATGGTCAGCAGAGTGAACACACTCCCTTGTCTCATGGGAAATTATTAGGCTGGCCCAGATGTAGTTTTCTCTCACTTTTCCTCACTAGGTGACAGCCCAGTTGCCCTCAAATCCCTGTACAAATGTTTAAAAACAGAGGAGGGCAGCAGGGCAGAAAACAGCTACCCAATCTGCTCACAGATATTATCAAGCTAGAATAACTCTTACGCTCCTGAGTGACCTCCCAGTCCCAGCTCCCAAGCATCTCGGAGTGGGAACAGAAAGTTCCTTATGTTTGATGTTTCACTTTATTTTTTTTAAGTTTCAGGCCTGAAACCTCCTGGTGAAACCTCTCAGTTGTATCAGGCCCTGAGCTCTGTTTAGCTGAAAAACTACCTTTCTGCTCACCCCAGATTTCTCTTACCTCAAAGACAGACACTCAGCAAGAACAAGGAGCCTGTAGAGTGATAAAGTCTCTACTAATAATTGATCTGCTCCAGGTTGCTGGTGCTTCTGATTATTACTTAGACCAGGCAAGAATGTTAACAAGACTGGCTCACTAGAACAAGATGAATAGATTAATGGGTGGGTGAGTATAGGGATTGATGGCTAGGTAAAGAAGTGGGGGAGGGATAAGTAAGATGGATAGATAAACAAATGAGGAGAGAGATGGATGAGTGTGCGGATGGATGGGTAGATGAATGGATGGATGAATAATGGTTGCTTGAATCAATGAATGGATGATGGATGGATATATTTGTATATATAGATTAATGGATAGATGGGTAGATGAATGGATGGATGGATGGATGGATGGATGGATGGATGGATGGATGGATGGATGGAGAGATGATGGATGGATATATGGGTAGATTAGTGGATGGATGGATGGATGGATGGAAGGTTGGATTGATGAGTGAATGGATAGATAGACTAGGGGGAAAGGATGGACAGAACTAAAACAAACCTATAAAGAGAACGGTGATTTAATATTCATTTAATAAGTTATTTTGGGGTACCTTCTAAGAATCAGGAACCCCTGAGGTGCTACAGAAATAGCAGTAAGAAATAACAGCAAAACCCCTCTACCTTTATGGATCTCACACTTAGGAGAGAAATTATCAATGGTTAAATGTAATATACAGAATAGTGACTGGTATGGACTCCACAGGAGAGGAAATCTTAAAAAGAGAGGTCTTGGGACTGGCTGGAATAAGTTTTAATTTTGAGAAATAGGGTCACAAAGGGAACCACTATGACAGTAAATTGTGGGGCTGTTAATGTATTCAAGACAATTCCTATCAAAGTATCTTTAAGGGGTGATAACATCTTACCCCCCAATGGCAATTGGACTGGTACACACACCCCTGTAATGGACAACTTCCCTAAGTATAAAATGATAGAGCTGACAGTAAGGGGACCCAGGTTAATACCAGAGCGTAACCTGTTGTTAGGTCAAGGTCCAGAGGTCCAGCCCCACCCCACCCCCAATGGCTACCATTAATGAACTACCATTAGCAAGATGCAACTTGCTCCACCTTTATCTCTCCCCTTATCTCTCTCAAATCCCAACCCCTAGAGCAGTGATTTTAATAAGAATCCAAAAGACATTGGCTATTCATTAATTGTGTTTTTAAGTAAATATAACAAACTAACTGGTTAAACCAATACGGAATCTAAGACTAAGATGTGTTAAGCAAATTGCTCACTGTTAGACTCAGCTAGTGAGAAAGGTCAGGCTTTGAACTCGAGTTATCAAATACCAAAGTCGTAAACTCATTCAGTACACAGATGGTACTACACCAGGGGTCATAATATAGCAGGTAAGGCACTTGCCTTGCATACAGCCCACCCAGGTTCAAGCACCAGCACCACATATGGTCCCCCTGAGCCTAGCCAGGAGTAATCCTGAAGCACTAGTGTAGCCCACAAACAAATCAAATGACCTAATTTATCCTTTAAGACAGGTTGGCGAGCATGCAGCTCCTGGCCAAAATGAATTCGGCTCTTTGCCTCTTATCATTATTTTGTATACTGTGGCTCTTTGCCAAGTTTAGATTCTGTTATGCTGCTTCTGAGGAGGGACCTCTGAGGAGAGATCTCCTGTCTCCCACCCCTCGGAAACAACTGCATAGGCCAGCAAGTGGGGGACCCGTGTGTCACATGTTGGGTCACATCTTGCTGTTAGTTCTTAGTGTGGAGGACGCAGCACACCCTCACCATCACAGCAGGATTTTGACCCTCACTCAAAATGGCAAAATGCAATATGTGTTCAATATTTTATTGTTAAAATTATATGCTTTTGTGTGAGTGTCTGTTTTGGCAGGTCACTGTGTGGTGTGGCTCTCTGACTTTCACAGTTTAAAATTTTGGCTCTTTGTGTTGAACTTGTTCGCCACCCCTGGTTTAAGATGTCTACCTTGTGCAGAGGTGATAAAGTTTATTCCTTTCCAAGAAACTTAGAGCATTAGAGAGAAAACTGCCTTCTGGTCAATCTTTCTGTGTCATCGCTTAATAATAATTCAATAATTCAATCAATAAATAATTACTGAGTATGTACTATGTACCAGAAACTTCTCTAGGGAGATGTATCTGAGATATACCTATGCAATTCCTCATCCTGGCTTGACAGTGCAGATGGATTATTCTTCATCCTGGATGTTTGTCACTCCACCCCCATCTTCCTGCATAACCTTACCTGATGGTAAGACCTGTCCATTTCTGGGAGGGTCTTTGGTAGGTAAAAAAAAAAAAAAGGGATTGCCTGAGGGGTGTAAAGATGATTCAAGGATTGATTGAGAGATTCAGCAAGATGGAGCAGGAGAGGGTGGCAACGTGGAGGGATAGAGACGGGTTGAGGTGCTGGGCAGCTGAAGAGAGCATGCTTAAAAAGGTTTAAGATTATAGGCCACACATGTTATGTTGGCCAGGCCTTAATAAAGTCGATGTCTCCTAAAACCTGACTGCCCGTGGATCATTTCCTCTACCCCATCCTAAGACCCGCCATCTGAAAGGAAGGGATCGGAGGAATGTGGCCCAGGCCAGCACAGAAAGGCCTCCATCCCTCCATCCATTTTACTATTATCCACCTCCATTCAGGACTCAATAATTAACATGTTATTATGCAGATGTTCTTCCACCAGAATTCTCACGGCCCAGGGAGGTGAGGGAGAGATGAAGATTTAGCTGAAATTGGATGATCAAACTAGAAAAACACACTCTGTCCAGCAAAGCATGTCTACGAGGCAATTGCCAAGGAGAGAGTCCCTGAGGTTTGCCAAGGATCACTCGTGGCAGAACTTCCAGAAGCTTCTTTACTGGGGAACCAGAGCCAAAATGCAGAAGCAAGAACCTGAGACATATCAGTACCTCTGGTCTTTCAAAAATGGAGAAACAGGAAAGAGGAGACAGAGGCGGATACAGAAAGGTATATGGAAACAACCACAGCAGGTGAAGAGGGAAGAAAAAAAAAACAGGGCTGAGAGGATTAGTGCTAAAAGCCTGAGGCTATCCTGGACAGTTTGGAGGAACAGATCAGAGCCCTGCAGTCAAGTCACGCCTCAGGCCCTTAAGCCCTCAACCTCCACTGTGGTTCCAGGAAGATTTCACAGAAGCTTTGCTCTGGGCACATGGTCCCCAAAGCCCTGCCTGAAGCAATTGGCACTGTTAGTGGCCCAGATATTTGACATGTATGCTCTCATATCCTTCTGGGGTCACCCAACCTCTTAAAAATCCAATGAAAATGCCGCCAGGACCATCTCCACAGCAGGGACAGTGGGCCCTGGCCTAGTTTCCCAATATCCCGGGCTCTTCCCAAGCCCTGTGCAGCCCCTGCTCTCCTCAGTCAGTTCTGCCTTCCTCCCTACAGTGGCCCACAAGGACCCCACTTCTCTATCCCCACAGCCCTTCGAGGCCCAGCTCCTCCTGCTGCCCCCTTTCTTTCTCAGGCAGTGAGGGGGCCACTGTAAGAAGCAGCAACATCTCAGAGGACCTTCCACATCTATGCAGAGCCACCTCAAGGTGGCCTTGAGGTGCCTTCACTGCCATCAGTGTCTGCTTTTTGTGGAGAGAAAAGATCAAGAACCCCTCACAATCTTGTCCCTGATAGTTGAAGGAAGATTCCCACCCCCAATTTCTGTGCTGCATGACTTGTGTCAACCTAAGCTACTTAGTCCCATGCCGAGGCCCACAGGATGCTGCCTTACAAAGCAGCCAGGGATACCTGTCATAGATGACCTTGCACAGGGTGACCAAATGCAAGGTCATCAGCTACATCTGCCCAGGAAGGAAGGAACCTCTCATGGCCACACTCAGAGGATAACAGACAAGACTTTCCATTCTTAGGTCCATCTTCCAGCAGAGACTCTGAGACTCATAGAGCCCCACATCCTAGTCCTAGAAAGCAGGAAAAAGAAGACTTGAAGGATGCTTGCCTTTCATGCTACCAACCCCAGTATAATCCTTTGCATTCCATAATGTTCCTCTGAACACTGCCAGCGGTAATTTCTGAGCACAAAGCCAGAATAACCCCTGAGAATTATTATGCCCCCCCCCAATAAAATAAGACATAAGAATCAAAGGATCACTATTCAAAAAAAAAAAAAAAAAAAAAAAACAGCCAGCCTTTGAGGTTGGGGGAATGAAAGACAGGGAGGCCAGAAAACAACCCCACCCCATCAAAATTTAAGGTGACATTCACTCCCAGGCACTGACCCTGCAATTTGCCTATCATTGAGAATAAATGTCTCCTTAACAGCAAGAAGGTACATGCCAGGGTCTTGGGGTGAGGGGTTGTGACTTTGATTTTGCATGCTGGGTACCTTTCATGGCTCCCATTTCTAGGCCTGGCCTCTGCCCCAGGTGTCTGATTGGTGTATCACCTCCTCCCCAATCCTCTGCCCCTACAGATGGGGCTGATTAATGGCCCTGCCAGAGAACCAGCTGCCCGATTCCAGAGCCCCTTCCATCCTGCAGGGATCCTTAATTACTGGGCCTTGCCTGTTGAGTCTCCCCAAGCAACTGGAGTGTATATGTTTAAGTGGGGAAACAATTCATTAGGAAGTGCCAACATCTTAGGGGAACAAGAGCCCATAATTAATACCAGACCCACACTCTCCAGAAGGCAGGGAAAGGTGCTGTTTTATCTCCATGCTCCTGAACCCTTCCCCCACCAAACAAAATGGGGGAGCCTTAGACAGCAGGTCTCAGGTGAGAGCTGTGAGGTCAGACCTCCCTCTTCAGGCATCTGAAGGCACTTGAAGCATCCTGGTGCATCCCTCCTGCAGCACTGGAACTCTGGCAACCTTGGAGCATGGTTCTGGCCTTCAGCAAATTCTTGCTGGAGTAAACACGGCTTAGTGTCACAGTAATGTTTCTGCTAAGGCTTTTTGTTATCTAAATACAGGCTTTGCATCTTCCTCAAGTCACTGACAGGTATCCCAGCCTTAGTAGGATGGAAGATATCAGAATCCAGGTACTGAGACAGTGGCTCTCAGCCCTATAATGGCAGAGATGATTTTATTCAGGGACCCAGGCTAGGGTCAAAGTGTGCGGTGTGCATTCCTGGTTCTGCAGTGTGTGCAGGCGAGAAATTGAGGACAGGTGAGGGTAGGTGCTGCCCAAGGGTGCACAGTGAGTACATGAAGCTTCCATTCAGGGTGAGAAGTGGGTATAAAGTGGATGGGCAGTACCCTTTCACATACCAGCCCAGAGTTTGCTGCTGGTCCAGGTTCCAACAATAAAACCAATTGCCCCCAAATCCTCAACCATATCTTCAATCATTATGATTCACAGTGCATACAATCACATAAATGCACACAAGTGATTCAGTGCATGCTTTGTGTGAGAGAGAGACAGAGAGAAAGTCAGAGACAGAGACAGAGAAACGAACTCCATGCTCACTTCTGGCTGTCCTGCTCTGCCCTCTCCTGCCCCATAAACCATCTTCCTACAAGTCCTTCACACACAGCCTGAATGTGACCCTCCAGCACCATCTGTCCTCATGGAATTTGAGATAGTCAAGTAGGGACAGTCACTGTTAGAGGGAAAGGGTCCTCTGATCACCACAGGAAAACTCCAACATCTATTCCCTGACTCTTGAAAGGGGTGGCCAAGTCGACGGCAGCCCTAGACCAGGCACACTCTGCCATCCCCATGGAGAGGTGCCCACCTGACTGTCCTAACCACCCAGTGCCACCCCTCTGCCTCCCATCAGAAACCACAGAACCACAAGCACAAGATCCCCTGGTGCTGCAGCCACAGGCCAAGTACAAACAGAAACTCTGAAGATTCATGGGAACTTTCTCCTTCCTATGTTTGGATTTGTCACCAAAGACCTGACAAGCCCTCTTGACCTAGAGTCCTAGGCCCTAAAGTATAATGAATTTTGTTCTCTCTCTCTCTCACACACACACTCTCACTCTCTCTCTCTCTCTCTCCACACTTTGTAAGCTGTGCATCCACAGCAGGTCTATGGCATGACCAGCCCTGTCCACTATTCAGTTTCTACAGGAAGCTGATCAATAATATCATTACCAACCCATTGATCCAATTATATTTCTTTCTGTTCCACTTCAGAATGACAATCGCTCACTCCCCTGGCAGTGCCCAGACAGAATGCCAATGAGGAGTGGGGGAGGAAGCAGCCATCAGGCCTGGCTCAGCAACCAGACAAAGAAGGAGCAGCCATACAGGTAGTGGAGGATGAATCCAGTGGGCTAACCCTGGGCTTCTCCTTGCCACAGGGACTTGCCCTCTTCATCTAATGTCTCTTCATTTTCCTAGTGTAACTCAGGGCTACAGTCGAACATGGCCCACAGTGGGAGTCTCCATGGGCAGCCTGCCCTGGCATGTTCTGGGCAATGCCAGACCCTCCCCAAAACAGATGGGGAGTATAAATATGCCAATAGTATTATCTTTTATGGCTTAGAGCAGGGCAGTTAGATCAAATAGATGCCATTTCTCCTCATGATTGCTTTATAAGACAAGCCTACCTGGGAACTGGAATCTGAATCCAAAGATACTGCAGGAAATAAACATTTACTCTAAACATGAGCTTCTTAAAATCTGGGTGAGCTAACTCTCTCTGTGTCTTCACACCCAGAGGACACTGCATCACCAAATGGGGAGGCCTTGGAACATGTGGCAATAGTAAATAATTTCTGAAGATGCAATGGCCAACACATAAATTAAAAATCAGCCATGTCATTCAACCCACAGTGTTGCTGGCAGGTACTTTCCTTGGGAAACAGGAGTCTTCAGTGGGCCAAATTCATGAATCCCTGCTCTCAACTCAAGACAAAAAAGGAAAAAAGTCCAGACTTAGCCTGACAAGTGTGACACTGAAGGAAAGAGACAGTGCTTGCCTGAACAGATGGGGATGACAACTAACCCAGCACTGATGATATTGAGAGGCAAAAAGCCCATCCCAACTCTCTGCTGCTTGTGGACTTGGTAGAAACCTGAATAGAAAAACACTAAAGCTGGACCAGAGCAATAGCACAGCAGGTAGAGCATTTACCTTGCATGCAGATGACCCAGGTTCAATCCCTCCAGTTTCTTGAGCCTGCCAGGAGCAATTTCTGAGCATAGGGCCAGGAGTAACCCCTGAGCACTGCTGAGTGTGGCACAATACCAAACCAAAAAAAAGGCACAAAGTTGATGCATCCCTGTTAAGAGACACAGAGTGGCAAAATGGGTCAAGAAGTTGAATCTAACGTTTTGCTGCCTACAAGAAACACATCTAAATAATCAAAACAAACATAGGCTCAAAATCAAAGGCTGGAGGAAAATCATCCAAACAA